>JBBBDQ010002100.1:902500-932500 GCA_037127315.1 Ascarosepion bandense
TGAGAGTGGGGCACCAGGGAATGAAGTTCGTCAGAAGAGAAACCTTGAAACTCCTTGTAGAAAAGGCTGAGAGATGCCACATTCCGTCGGTGAGAAAGTGGCTGAAGGCGAGCTGCCAAATCGGAACTGATTACATTGAAGATCTACCTTTAGATTTTTTCGAGAACCCCGAGGTGAACTGCAGGAGCACCCGACCTGATATGACAACAGTATTCAATGCACGAACGAATGGTAGATTTGTAAATATGCAAGATGGATTCTGACTAGAAAAACTTTCTGTCTCGGTACAGTGACCCAACCTTCTTAGCAGTAAATGTAGTTATTGATTCAATGTATTCATTCCATTTGAGATCGACTGAAAGAGTGAGGCTGAGGAGGCGCAGTGTATTGCATTCAAGGAGACTAGTTGAAGGGAGAAAAACTTTTCTATGGTGGTTAAAGGAGAGCAGCTTCGTTTTGAAAGCATTAAAATTTACGAGCCATTTCTTACCCCAATCTTCACAGATTGGAGGTCCTTTCCTAAAGCAGAAGCTAGGTCTACGTTGTCAGTCCTGGAAGATTTCATATTGAGACAGAAGTAGATGGTGGTGTTATCAGCATAGATACCATCTTGGGAACTGACTACATCAGGAAGATCATTGATGAATATCAGGAAGAGCGTAGGACATAGGATAGAGCTTTGAGGGACACCCGCGTTAGCGTGAAAAGATTTGGAAGTATGCCCATTCAGAATGACCATCATTTTACGATTTGTCAGGAATTATTGGATTAAATCGAACAATTGTTCATTTATACAGTAGCCCTTTAGCTTGTGCAGAAAGCCAGTATACCAAACCCTATCAAAAGCTTTCGTGATATCCAGGACACCATCTCGGGCTTGGCCGTTTTTATCAAGGACTTAATATATGTATTCGGTGATGGCCATTAACACATCAGCAGTAAACCTGGCGAAGCGGAAGACATATTGCTTGTCAGAAAATAAGTTGCTGGAAGATGTAAGATGTTGAATCATTTCAGCATTGGTAATAGCGTCGAACACTTTGCCAATATATACTGTACATATATTCGGCACATAGATAATGAAGCGAATCAGATACATACATACATACATACATACATACATACATGTGACTCGAATTCAAGCAATACCGGCGCCTGGTTATTGATATTATATCCAACAACTTGACTCCAAAGTGTGTAGAAATTGTTCAAATGTTCCTCATATCCCAGCGCTTTCGGCTACTCTTTTAGCCATTGCCCGGGATGATTTTATTTTTTTATTTTTAACTGAATGCCTGGATTGTTTTAATGTATATATCTATATTATAGGAATCTTTTATTTTCTAAACACTGTCAGCACACTGTGGCCGTGTTCATAGTTGATGTTACTGAATGTTGACTTTTTCTTTTTTATCTTTTTTATTATTAATACTTCCATTAATTTTAGTCTTTTTTACATGTGGATGGGGTTATAATCATTGTATTTTCTACAAGTATGTTGCAGATTAGGTTTGGTAGGTTTCCGTCTGTATTTAAATGGATCCTAGTTGAGCTTTGGTCAGAGAGGTGTAACGTGATTCTTAAGTATGTAGTATTATGTCAAATATAATTATTCATGATTTTAGTTTTATTAGGAACGCAGTTCCTTACGGGTCATAGGAATGCATAAATAATATTGGTTCTCTGTAATTTAGATCCTACAGGTGTAGTGTTATTGTTGATAAGGTTAACCGTTTTAACATTTTTTTTTAGAAGATAATCTAATTTTCTTGTTCTGGTCGACTGAGGTTGTATATTTTCATAATGTTTCTAAGAGAAAATTGATCTTGCTTATTCTTTATAATTTTACACACTCTATGCTCAGAAAAAACATTTATACGAACACAAGATAAAATAAATAAAAAAGCTGAATTGCAATACCTTGTCAGTCGTCTTTAATAAAACTTGTATAGATAAATAGATAGATAGATAGATAGATAGATAGATAGATAGATAGATAGATAATTGTTAACCAATGTTAAGTCATAATTAAATTAGACCAGTATACAGTTGTATTAAAAATGCTCAATACATATATAATTGTACGTTTGAAAACAATAAAAATGTTGGAAAATGATCAGTTGTTATAAAACGCCTGAAGATGCTGAAAGGTTGAAACCAAAGTTACGTAAACAACTGACATCTAAATGAAATATATGGCTAGAAGTAATCGGATGTCTAACCGTACTATCTAAACTTATTTATAAATGGAACTTTGTGTGTGTGTCTGTGTGTGTGTCTGTGTGTGTGTGTGTGTCTGTGTGTGTGTCCGTTACCTATAGACTCCGAAACGGCTGAACCGATTTTCTTGAAAATTTACACAGTTCTACTATAAGCGTCGGCGAGTGTTCTTAGCTAGGTTTTGTGTCGAGGTACTCTCGATAAATATCGAAAATCGATAATCAAAAAATCAGGTTATAAAAGGAGTGGTCCGATTTTCATCAAATTTGATACACTCATAGACAAAGACGTATGAAACGATATTCAGAAGTTTCAAAGTTGCAGTTCTTACAATAGTGCAGAAAATCGATAATATATATATATATATATATATATATATATATATATATATATATATATATAAAAGGCAAGATGTTTGTGTGTGTGTTTGTTTATCTGCCTGTATGTCTTCATTTTTTTAGCCCTTTTATTTTAGTTTGTGCTTCGGGTTTGGCTCTAAGTAGGTATAATTGTAGTTCTTAGTCTCAGTCATGATACCATTTACTCAGAGGACTTATTTAGCCTTCAAAATTCAGTTTACGACGAAAAAAACTTATTTGATATCGATACCAGGAAATCAAAATTTGACTTTTTTCTTTCAGTCTACGGTTTCGCTTTAACTGGAAACAACTATTGCTTTTTACTCTTTCGTGCCAACGTCCAAAGAGTCTGAGCTCCAGGACCATGGATTAGTTTTAAAGCTTTCATTACACCCGAGCAACGCCGGGCTATACTTCTAGTATATATATATATATATATATATATATATATATATATATATATATAGAGAGAGAGAGAGAGAGAGAGAGAGATTGAGAGAGTTTATAAAGGAAAACTCAACACGTCATATTAAAAATGGAAAATATTCATATTTCTGCTCTTGGATCAATAGAAAATATCCAGTGATAGTGAAACCCATTGCAGTTGTAAATTTCTGCATAACCAATGTCATCATCACTCCCATGTCCCGGTACAGTCTTGGAGTCCCTGCTTAACTGAGCACTTAACCAGCACCTTCCACATGCCATAGTAGGTAAACATTCATGCGTTTCGTGTCATGGGTAAAAATAAACCTGGCGGAACCCATCCCTCTCCAGGTAAGTCCATAGCCGATGTGATCCGATTTGAAAGCTCGCTTTCACGTGGCCATTGATTATATCAGTCTTGGAAGCTGTCATCACTTGGGTTGTCAAATGTTCCTTATATACTGGACATGGCCCGTATTGGATAATTTTGTCCCCTCTCTCATGCTGACCTTTCAGGGACACCCGAAATGTCCTGTATTTAATTTGTTTTCATATTTTGTAATAAAAATATATTTTTACTAGCTTCTCACGGTTCTTTGTTGTAGCTTTATAAATAACTATACTTTCTTTTCTTAGATTCTTTTGATGAAATGTGGCTGGAAAATTAGCATTGATACAAGTTTACACGAATCTGACGAGTCTATTTCTCTGTTGTCTGTATAAAATAATTTTCAAATGATTTTACTTTTATTTTCCTCATAATCAATTAAAATCTTTGCTTTATATTTTTAACTTATGTCTCCCCTTTTCCTTTTATATAATATATTGGTCAGGATGTGTAGACATGTATAAATTTATACATATATATTACATGGAAAAATGCGCGCATGAAAAGTAATATTCTTAAACCTGGAAAAGAATAGGACGAGTTATTAAACCTGGAAAAGTAAAGAACAACATATTCTAGTGAAGTAAAAAAATAAGAAATTTCTTTCTTAAAATATTGGATTCAAATTTTAATTTTAGCTGTAATGTTTTAAAGTAAGAAATTTCTTATTTTTTACTTCACTAGAATATCTTGTCCTTTACTTTTCCAGGTTTAATAACTTGTCCTGTTCTTTTCGAGGTTTAATATAATCTTAATAATATTACTTTTCATGCGTGCATTTTCCACGTTATCCATGATTTTTTCAGGCATTGCTACTAATTTAATATAAATTTAATGCTGAAAACTGCATTCAAAAATAATAAAAAGAAAAAACTTTATATGCAATTGATTAAAAAAAGCAATAAGAAATTGATTTTCTATAATTAATTCTGATAATCAATTCTGATAAAATGATAAGTGATAAGCAAAGTTCGATTGACAAAAACAATAACAGATATCATAATTTAAATGTTGGAAACGGCATGCAAAAATATTAAACAGAAAAAAGTTATAAAAAATAAGATTTATTATTAGAAGCGTTAGTCACTCACTATGTACTTATGTACTTAGTGAGTGACTAACGCTTCTAATGTAGTTAGTCTCCCATATTTTGATGCAACCTTTTTCTATTGAACCAAAATTCAAAAGTATCTAAGGATGTGTCATATCATAACTCTGTAAACTGTTTGAAATTTGGTTGAGAACTGAATTAGTACTGAAAATTGAAAGCTGACTCGATTCATTCAATGTCGGACTTTATATATGATTCAATCACAGCAGTGGTATATATATATATATATATATATATATATATATATATATAGAGAGAGAGAGAGAGAGAGAGAGAGAGAAGAAAAAAGGTTTTAACAGTGCCCCGTATTTCTAATTTTCTAATCTGGCAACCTCCATCACCGTCTTGGGTATACAGACATTTGTTGCAGATTTAGCCTTCAGCCAGTCAAAATTAGCGGTAAATGAACTCCTCACTGGTGGGAACCTTAGAACTACCAAACAGAGAGTTGTCCGCATAATCCAGTGCCAAAGATCATGAACTTTTTTTTAATTCTTTTTAATTTGTATATTACAATAGAAACATTATGGGGAGGTACTAAAATTTTTTTTGACTCTACCTATTTCGCAAAATCTGACCATAATTAGCAAACATAGAATTTTTTTAAATCCTTTCTTATTTGAACAATTAAACACTCACTCATATATTTGAAACAGTTTTTGTGATTTTAGGGATATCCTGCATTTCAACTAAATATTTTTCTTGAATTGAAATTAAATCATACTAGACAACAACCTTCTCCTCGTTGCCGTCGCCGTGATATTCCTAGTTGACTTCAGCCCATAACAAAACAATTATCTGCTATCTTGGCATGGAATAATTGGCCACTCGCCTTTGTGATGTCTGTTTCATTCTGTTATCTTTTTATTTGAGGAGGATTTAGTGTTTTCCTTCTTCGCTCTGTGATTTGATTAAGCGAGACGAAGCGGGCGCTCGTGGGGACCTGAAGTCGGACACAGAGGAAGCCATTTTTCTTTTTTTTTTTTTTTTCGCTGGCTTAGCACAAATAGTTGCCATATGGCCTTTGGGAGTTGTCTAGTTTTTCATAGCATTTTCTCTCTCTCTCTCTCTCTCTCTCTCTCTCTCTCTCTCTCTCTCTCTGGTTTCTGATAGCGTTGTTTTTTTGTTTTTTTTTTGTTCACGTGTACACCACACCTAACAGCTGGTTTTCCGAGAACGTCTCACACTTGGTGGTCACCTCTGCAACAGGTTGATATAAGATGTGCAACATTTGTTTTGTGAAGTTCCAGAAGAAAGAGTTGGGTGGGGGATAGAGAAAGAAAGCATAAGCACCAAATTGGGAGAAAGAAAGATAAAAAAAAAAAGAAGACAGAAGAGAGGGTAGGTAGCAATGGGAGAATCAGAAGAAGAAAAAGAAAGAGTCGTGGTAAAAAAATCCATAGAGAGGGTGTGCTTGAGCGTGAGGTAGGGACTTGGAAAAAAGGAGAGTTAACAATTCATCAGAGATGACGGGGTTATTTTCCAAAAGTAAGAACTACACAGATGGTGGCGATCTGAGAAAAACGAAATGGGTGAAGTAGCAAACAATTAGATAAGGAGACAAAATTGACCCTTCAGAACGTGACCAATCATGTCTTTCTAGAACTTCCTGTAGCTCTTAGCAAAGTTTAACTTTTTTTTATAGTCTCTCTCATTCCCTCTTCAGTCATCCATTTACACAATCTCGTTAGGTAGTGCTGTAATGCACACAACTCTCCAGAGTTTGACCTGGACCCATCTAAATGGTATAATACTGATGCTTAGAATCATCACAGGGTGCTACGGGCACCTCGACGTGCTGTAATGGCTAGTCAGCTTGTCTGGCTAGAACTATTACAACTGATTACTGAGTTCGATCTTCACTGGGTGCACCATACTTTCGACCTTGTGCTACATCTAAGCTACACATTCTTCGACCGAGTTCTAGTTAATAGAGTTAATGTAGGACTCTTAGGTTGTCCAAGTTTCCATTCTATTGTTTATTCGTATCATAGGCTCGTCCGGGTTCGTGTAAACTTAGATAAGCCTAAGGTTTGGATGATTGGCTACTGGAAAATTGAACTTGAACACATCATTATTTGGAGAGTGAGATTTCCAGGACAAGTGAAATTTCCAGGACAAGTGAGATTTCCAGGACAAGCTGCTTCAGTGGGAATTGACGGGAGCTGTGATTGAGAATAAGTAGTGAGATTTATTGAAATCTAAAGTTAAGTTATTTGCTGCTGATTATAGTCATCGACTCAATCTAAACATGTTAGTAGCACAAAAGGCATGTGAAGCAAAAGTTGATCCCATGATAGTTGGGAAGTAGTCTTAGCTAGGGCGGAGCTGGCCTCCTTGTTTATCATGAAGAATCAAACTCTTTTAGTTAAGGCTAGGTTAAAACGAATGTCTTCTGATATAATAAATATGGCAGCAGAACTGAAAAGTAAGTGAGAAATGCATCCAAAAAATATAAGTGCGTCACATTGCCGGGTAAGCAGATCGTGGCCATAAACGCGGGCATGTGTAAGGCTTTTCGTGACTACGTTCAGGATCTGTTCACCAGGGATCCTGGTCTGTGCCATGCTCAGTTCGATGACTATTTGGCCAACTTTCCCCACTTCTAGGTGACTGAAGCGGCTATGTGTTCGTTATAAAGTCAGATCTGGGAATCACTGAAGCTGGTTGGCCGGGACAAAACTCCTGGGATTATATGGTTTCATTACGAGATGTACTTGAGTCAGTCGCTTGTTCTTGTTCCGTTGCTGGAACTGATTCACAACAACTGCATGAATCAGGGGTCTATACCTCAACGCTTTACCAGGAGTAGGATCAAGTTGCTACGCACAAACAAGAACGGTGGGGATAGAATAGGCAATTTCCGTCTTTGACAATGTTAAATACAGAGTTGAAATTTTTAGCCAAGACCTTAGCCAGCAGTTTGCAGGCTGTCCTGTCTACGTTGATTGGCTCTGAGTTGACCTGTGCTGTATAAGGCTATTCAAGACAATCTTTATTTGGTACGCTTAATCATCGATCAAGTCGACAGTAAAGCCGCGCTGATCAGTTTAGATCAGTGCAAGGCATTCGATAGGGTTGACCGACGATTTTTAAAGGCTGCACTGTCGGCGGCTGGTTTCGGGCCATACTTTCGCATCTGGATACGACTTCTATACAAATTCCCCGGTTTATTGAAGGCATCATGATTCGCATACCGCGTAGAAAGTATTTGTCCTTCAGGCCAGTTTTGTTTGCATCAATATGATACCGTTGTTAACTAAAGCTGAGCACTATGTTATCTTGTGCTTGCTAGGTGTTATACAATATGGACAACGCAACATAAGTAAATCTATGGAGACCAGAAGTTTACTTCCCAACTAATCTTGTTCTTTATGCTTCAGCTTAAAGTCAAGATTTGGCGACGACAGAAATTTGACAAAAGGTGGGTGGGTCTTGTACGTATCTGTCGAGTGAAAAGAGCCGGCTTAAAGTGGCATTTTGATGCCGGTTAAGCATCATGATATTGGGAACCCTGTATTAAAACATTGTTGACCCCGCCCGAAATAGTTTTGTTTAGGTTTGTTTTCCTTTAATTTTTTACACCAAGTTAACTTAATTAGGGCATTTATGTTCATTGGCCCCTTTTATTTTTGTCTCCACTTTATTTAGTTTAATATCAATCTCTATTTAATCCTCTACCACGTTAGGTAAGCAGAAATGTTAGTTCCCTGGTGGATATGGGACACTTTTAGATTTTCGAGTGTGTTGTTGTGTCTGGCTGAGTGTGTAATTGTATGAATAGTTAGTCAACTGCTTTTAATTTATCCAAGTCTCGCATAAATTTCCTACAGTCAATTGACATTTCTGTTACAATTAAAAATTGGGGGTATTACTAACACAATTTCGGTAAGTTCCTTGCAAAGAGTATTATGGGTAAATTTTCGTTATAAGTCCCGACGCTTTTCCCCTTCAAATTTATCCAAAATAGCATTATCTCTGTGCAAATGTATATGCTGAACTCAAATCAACTTTTAGTTATTGAAGAAACTTACCTTTTTTTATCTAAATGTCCATAAAAAAAAACGAACTATATCTTGCACTTTTTCTCTCACGAAGATATGTAATTAACTGCAGAATGACGTACTGCGCATTTGAACGAATTTTGCAGACTTTTGGTCGATTTTTCTTGATTTACTGATACTTCCGGCGATGTACTCCCGGAAATTAAAGTAATGCCCTATTGTATTTTTACGCTTGTTACTCTCATAACAGGAAGTACATAACCGGAAGTTTCAATAAAGGAAGAAAATCGGCCAAAATTCGACAAAAAATTCTGCCTACGTAGAACGTCATTCTGTAGTTAATTACATGACTTCGTGAGAGTTACGGGAGAGAAAAGTGCGAGATATAGTTCGTTTTTTTATGGACATTCAAAGCAAAAAAGTTAAATTTCTTCAATAACTAATTGTTGATTTGAGTTCAGCATATACATTTGCACAGAAATAATGCTATTTTGGATAAATTTGAAGGGGGAAAAGCTGTCGGCTTCTAAAACGAACAGTTATCGTATTATGTATTGTTAAACTATTTGTCATGGTTTTCATTTTTAAAGTTGTTGACTTATTACTTACTCCCCACAGAGAAATTGTACATATGAGACTCGATAGGACTTCATAGAGTCTTTAATGTATTACGGTGTTTGTAGTAAGAATGGTTAAGTAAGAATGTGATGTTTTGGTGTAAGGAATATTGTACACTTTGTTTGGGTCAGTTATTGCGGTTAGCTAATTTTTTTAAGTTAAGACAGCTGAAGACCAGCCTTCCCTCATTCTTGTTTTTGGCCTGCTAGACTGCTACGACACAGTTATTGCCGTTATTCTGTCTGGCCGTTTAATTCTTGCGTAGTATATGCATCTTATTTCACGTTCATTAGTTGTTTTTTTTTTTTTTTTTTTTTTCAAAGACTGCAAAAAAATTAAGATATTTGTTTAAATTTACTTTTACATTGACTGTATCTGTTGGTATTTTTGTATTTTGTTTTTCATTTTAGTTTTCTTTCGCCCTCCTCCGGTAATTTTATTTTCTTATTTTTCTGGTGTAAAGTCCTTTTATTTGTTACGCTAATGTTTTTTATTTATTTTTCATTTCTTGATTTTTGTTTAATGTTTTATTTTCTTGTTCTTAAAACACTTGTCTTTAACGCTCATTTGTTACAGTTTAATTTTTCTTATTTTAAGATATAATTTCTGTTAAATTTTATTTTATTTTTTGGTTTTTGCTGTACGTTCGTTTTGTTGTCAGTCTTCCTTGTTTTGTTTTGTTTTGTTTTTTCTTTAAAGTTAGGCACTGATTTGGTTATTTTTAATTGTTTAATATAAAAGACTCGCCACCTTTTGAGTTGTTTTACTGTTCAAATCTTGGAATTAATTTTATTCTATTTTTACTATTTAAATCTTTTTGTAATATTCTTTATTAAACTGTGTAAACCCATTTTTTATTTTCGTCTTCCATTTTAATTGTTTCACTGTTACAGTTTGCACATTAATTTCTTCATACTTTTACTTTAGTTTGTGTCTTAATTTTTTTATTGTTTTTTGTTTTTTATACTGTTTCTGTGTTTCTTTGTTCGGTCAATTGTTTATTTTAGTTTTTTTTTTTTGTTTTTTTTTTTATCTATAAGGAATAAAACACTAAACAAAAAAAAATAACAACCACCGGATAAAGAAGTTAAATACCACGATCACATTTGACGACGACAAGAAAAACTTTTTAAAAATACGGTGGCCGCAAATGACCACAATTTCGTAGCCGAAAAATATACACAAACCGAAATTAAGATAACTCAGAATGAAAAGGAAAATAAAAACGACACCAACAACAGCAGAAAAGATAATGTAGCAGTCGAAAACTGCTCTTTTGCTGCCCCCATTGTATAATCAACATTACGGAGTTTCTAGAGAGAGCCAATAGTTTCGAACACCTTATCAAAGAAGATGGGCTCTTGCTAGACACCCATGATTTACAGAGGGTTACAGGAAGAGTTGTGTCCGTTTTTTGTTTTTTGTTTTTTGGTTGACAAGCTCTCGAGTAAAATTTGTCGCACTACAAAAGACACCGTGATAAAATCTTTGACGTCTGTGGGTGTTAAACCACAAAGAGTAATCAAGGGTAAAGGGTACTTCATATACGACGTACTGTTAACAACGCCTGCCGATTGTGAGGATTTCATAATCCGCATGGAATATGAGGGCACTCGAAAGACCAAATTATCAGTATACTAGGTTCCTTTTAATGTTCTAAGATCACACTTACTCGCCTATATGTTACAACTCGGTCAAATACTCAGTGCTACCTCCGAAGACCTGAACGGGGAATGGGGTTTTGAGATAATTTTGGCTCGAAAAGTCTTCATCTCTTTACCCAACTGTCTGGATGTAGAGTGCCAGAAAATGCCGATCCTTGTAACTGACCCTAAACCAACTTGTAAGTGTGGAGAGACTATTCACCTCTCTTTTTCCTACCGAGAGAAGAAGGCCTCTGAAGTTCTGGCCTTCACCGACTCAACACCCTCTCTGGTCGAGTTTGTTATTTCCGTCTTGTCCGTGATAGATATGCCAACGATTGGGACCGGTGTTCTAAAGCCTCCGTTTGGGACCAATGCTCGCCCCACATTTCCCGAAAAGCCCTTTCCAGCCGCTTGTGCGGTCACAAAGATGGAACAGGCAAATGGCAAGACCAGAAAGAAACTCCGGATAGCGGGACCTTATTACCCGGAAGCCCCCACGGATAAGCACACACACAGCCCCACTTCTTTCACTAGTTCCAAAGGCGATGAGAGCAATTAAATTAAAATACGAAACGGGTTTTTAAAAAGAAACTCGAACACCTGAAAGAAGCGCTAATGTCTAAAAGATCAAAATAAGCTCCATCTTCCTCGTCACCGTCTTCTCATTCACATAATGTATACATGATGACTCCACCTACAAAATAATTATCTTCCACGCCATCTAAAGTGACCACCCTCAAGAAAACTCGAATAACAAAATCATCTCAAAAGAAAGTAACACCGGCAAACATACCAAATCCATCCCCTGCTCATACATCGCTTAAGAAGTCCATTAGCGGAAACAAATGAAAAGGGCTAAATCCATCTACAATTTATGGGAAGATGTGTGCAGGGTGTCAAAGGAACAGGGAAAAAAGGCTCTAACGCTAACCCGTAAAATTAAAATATTTAAAATATCTTCTGAATTTAAAAGAATTTCACTCAAACCCAAATTTCGCTCACTTCAAAAACCCGAGAACTCTCTCTAACGCAAAGAGATGCAATCGGTACAGGAAGCCCAACAAATACGGGCAATGCTTGCAGAGGGAGAGGCAAATGAGACAAATGAAGAGGCAAATGACCCTTCCCCGGTGTTCTTCAATGTTAAAAAAAAAAAATAGAGAAGATCCCTCTTTTCTTTCTGTTTTAATTGTTTGTTTCTTTTTTTTTTTTTTTTTTTTTTGGTTTTTTCTTCTTCTTCTCCCCTATCCCTGTATAAGAATGTGCGTTATGTGCAGTGGATATCAGCTCGGAACGAGAAATCGGAGAGACGAGTTCGAATTCCAGTTGAATTCATTGCATTCACTTACACGCAAATCAAATACCCTTGGGAAATGTATGAATCCGTCGATTATCCCTTCAGCTATGGGTTACTATTTAGCCTTTAGGACAGACTGGTTGGCAATCAGTCTACCGCACAAAGAAATGGCAACCTAATGCGGGAAAATCTTCTACCCACTCAGTCATGTCTCTTTCGAGACATTATCACCCAAGCACATATCACGTGTGGCACACAATTGTTCCCTGTGTAGAGCACTGAAATCAACGTTCTCTTTGGACATTGGTGGTTTGTCTCTTGACGGCACTATCAAAACTGAGATGGGACAAGGCTAAATGGGACACGCCGTCGCTATCCTATCTCCGGCCATGTTTAATGCAGATCCCAACCCTAATTAGACAGATCATGGTTCTCTGATCTTCGCAGATCCGGTGGGAAGACTTTGCGTGCTGGATGTTACCATAAAGAATAAATCTATTCGTTTCATTTGGGTTTATGCTCCCAATGACCATGCGAAGTGACCTGATTTGTTTCGGCGTATCGAGCCGTTTTTGACGACGTTTCAGCGGGCGATTAGAATGCCGTCTTTGACCGTGACATAGATCGTATAGAGGATGGATTGGGTACTAACAGCCTGGATGTGAAGCTTTATCGACAAGTTCGATCTTGTCGATAAGTATCATAATGAGCATGCGCGTGAAATATTATGAACTTGTTCTAAAAGGAGCGGCTCAGTTTTCATGGTGCGTTCTAGCTACCTTGACTGAGTTCTAGTTAACAGAGTCGATGTAGAGCCCCGAGATTTCAACCAACGTTCTTGTTGAAGTTGGAATTTCAGTTTTTGATCTTTTTATTTGTACCCTGTTACTTCTTTCAAAAATAACCTGCATTCATACTTATTTGTAACTATTGTTCTCATCTTGGTTGATATAGATGCTAAATGTAACGTTTTGACTTACGTTCCTCGTTGAAGCTGAAACTTCAGTTTTTAGTTTGTTTTTTTTATTTGTACCCTCTTATTTCTTTCAATAATGACCTGCATGCATACTAGGCTTTTTTGTCAAAATTGGTAAGCTCGAATATTTAACGATGTTATATCGAAATTTTATAACCGAGCAACTAGCAATGAACTCATTCAATCAGTTACTTAAGAATTTTATTCATCAAAAAATTCAAATAGGACAACCGTGAATTTTTCACGAGTACTGCTACTTATTGTTGTCGTTCTTCCTGTTGCTGCTGCTTTTGTTGTTGCTGTTGTTATTGTTGTTATTAAATCCGACACATCACCCACTGTACTGGTGTCAGGACGGATAACAGCAAAGGCTTAAATTAAACAAATGGCAGTTTCAGACGAGATGCTTTGGACAATAATCAAAAATACTATACAAAATGTCGCAAAGATTACATTTCAGTTTTCTTTTATTTATTTATTTATTTATTTCATTCTTTACTTCTTTCTTTCCCTAGATGAGGTGCTTTTATTACTATATGAAAGGTTTTAATTATTTTGTAATGGTGTCTTCAATTTTCGCTGCTGCTTTTGTTGTTTTTATTGCTTTATATCCCAACTTTTTCAGTAAATTCATTCTTCAACCACGTGAAAGTGGGATAAAAGCATTTCTCGAAGTCGCATTGATGGCCTCATAATCTCAATTGCAGTCAATTGGAACACATTTTTTCTTTGTCTCCAAACGAGAAAGGTAGGGGGGGAATCTTAAATATTTATAGTCATCTTATGACTCAGACTTTGATGGTCGAGATAAAATTTTAAATTGGTAATATTTTTGTTATACTATCAAAATAGTATTATTATTACAAATTACTAGTTTCCTGGAGAGCAACACAGTGCGAAATCTACCATTCGTCCATGCATTGAATATTGTTTCCATATTTTCTCAGGGGCTCCTGCTATACATCTTGAGGTTCCTGATAAAATTCAAAGAAAGGTCTGCAATGTAATCGGCCCTCACTTGGCATCTCCAGCCACTTTCTCATCAATGTGACATGGCTTCCCTCTGTTTTTTCTACAAATATTTCTAGGGCGTCTGCTCTGACGAGCTTTTTCCCTACTGTCCGACCACATGAATTTAATCTTCTATGCTGGCGTCTAAGCCCTAGCCTTTTACCGTAGAAATAGTTAAATATAACCACCACTTCTACTCGAACAGTTTCTTTTCTCGCTTTTCCCACTCGTGGGACTCCCTTTCATTTATTTGATTCCCTGCAAGCTAAGACCTCCAAAAATTTAAATGCAACGTCAATTGTCATCTTTTATCTTCTTGAATCCCGTTCATCTTTTATCCTTTTTTTCCAAAACCCTTGTACCCAGCTTTTTTCTCTTACAGTAACCCCTGCGCACTAGCAGCGGTCCTGCCTTGCTTGGTAAAAATGATTTTAAAAAATGTTAGAATGTCTGACTTATTCATTTTACTCTTTTGAAATATATTTTGCAAAGTAGTTTCAAATTAATAACTTTTTGTAACATTAAAGTTTGGTTGACTTGAGAAACGGCGAATGTGAATATGCGTTTGTTGCTTCATGGATGTCTACCTTTAATTTTACATTTAGTGAGCTTAGCTCATGTTAGGGCGGCAACCCTGTTAGTCGATTGACTAATGGACTATTCCTGACGTCACGTCCGGTTACCACTTTATGTATTCCGGGCAGTCAGAGGTAGAGAGTGAAGGAGTAAGGGTCATAACCAGATTCGTCCTGTAGCTGAGCGGAGACACAACTCGGCGTTAACACCAATTGTATTTTTGTTAATACATTATTGTATTTCACAGTTCCTGATGTCTTCTCATTAGTTATTTCAATAATAACTCCACAATAATTGGCGACGAAGAATCGAACGAATTTACGCGGAGAGAAAAAGTTCAAGCCTTCACCACTAGCTTAGTTTGGCACAAAGCCACATGTATACGTACAAAGGTTCATAATTCACTCACAGATAGTTTGACACAAAGATAAACGTATGAATACATAGATTATTGACTAAGCTTAGGTTACTTTGGCACAGTGCAAATAGATACACAGGTAACTAACAAAGATTCATTTAGTTTGGCAAAAGTTTACATGTATGAGTACACAGGTTCTTAACCAATCTCCACAAGGGCACACGTAAGGGTACGCAGGTTAACAAAGCTTCATTTAGTTTGGTAGAAGGTCACACGTATGAGTAAAAGGATTATTATCTAAGTTTAATTTAGTTTTGTACAAGGACAAAGGTATGAATACACAGGTACATAGATAATCGTCAATTTCGATCAACAGCAAAGGTATATGTATACGAGCTAATCCTTCTTTTGACACAAAGGCACAGATATAGGTACAAAGATTTATAGCTAATCCTCAGTTTATGTATGTGTGCGCACAGTTTCATAGGTAATTTTCAGTTTCAAAACAGCACAGATATGTGTACACTGGTACATAAGTAATCGTCAGTTTGGAACAGCACAGTTATGTGTACACAATGTTCATGAATAATCTTCGGTTTGCTACAACGGCACAGGTATGTGTACACATGTTTATAGCTAATCCTCAATTTGTCACAGATATGTGTAAACGCTTTACTACGAGAACACAGGTATGTGTACAAATGTTTAGAGCTTATCTTCAGTTTGGCGCAAAGCCACATGGATTGGTACTCAGGGTATTAAATTAGATCGCTTGTTTTATCACAAGACTATATGTATGAGTCCAAGGGATTTTAGTTAAATTTAACCTAGTTTAGCATGAATTCACACGTATAGTAACACAGGTTATGAAGTAAAATTACCTTAGCACAAGACCATGCGAATGAATTTTAACTAAGCTTAACATAGTTTTGCATAAGTTTACAAGTATGGTTGCCCAGTTATAATCGAACAGAAGTAATGTATAATGAGACGAGTTCACTATTACTCTCCGCCAAGGCACGCAGCGGTCTTACAAGACTAGTTTCCGAAATGCAGATCGTAGTTCAATTTGGAAACAAGTTCTTAATTTTCATTTAACGCATGTCTACTTTAACAACCAAAATTAAGCAACGTCCAGCTTGGCCAGCACTGGGATGGATGACTACTTGGGAATGTCAGATACTGTAAGCTTGGATGTCCGGCTTACAAATACCATATTGAAAAGCCGGTTCTCGGACGATTTTTAAAGTTAAGCAACGTTCAACACGGCCAGTATCTACATGGTTGACCGCTTGGTTAAGGTGCTGTAAGTGTGGATGCGCGGGTGATGTAATGGATAACGGCTCAGAATTGGAAATCGGAGAGACGTTCCGATTCCAGTCGGTTCGTTATATTCACTTAGATGTAATTACCCTAGGGAAAAGTATGAATCCACCTCTTCTCCCATCAACTTTGGACTAATTCTTTTTTTATGATCTTAAAATATTTTCTGCCTTTAAATAACTTACAAAAGGTTGAGAAACCGTAACTCCACCCACGTCTATTGAACAGGTGAAGAGGCTCATCCCTTGTTCCCTGCTTAGGATGTGGTTTCCGGCTTTCTCTTTTCCAATTTTTTCACTCTTTTCTTTTTTTTTTTTTTTCAATTGGAGTATAAAGACTAAACTATCGCCCGGTTCACACTCCACCCACGTCTATTGAACAGGTGAAGAGGCTCATCCCCTGTTCCCTGCTTAGGATGTGGTTTCCGGCTTTCTCTTTTCCAATTTTTTCACTCTTTTCTTTTTTTTTTATTTTTTCAATTGGAGTATAAAGACTAAACTATCGCCCGGTTCACACTCCACCCACGTCTATTGAACAGGTGAAGAGGCTCATCCCTTGTTCCCTGCTTAGGATGTGGTTTCCGGCTTTCTCTTTTCCAATTTTTTCACTCTTTTCTTTTTTTTTTATTTTTTCAATTGGAGTATAAAGACTAAACTATCGCCCGGTTCACACTCCACCCACGTCTATTGAACAGGTGAAGAGGCTCATCCCTTGTTCCCTGCTTAGGATGTGGTTTCCGGCTTTCTCTTTTCCAATTTTTTCACTCTTTTCTTTTTTTTTTATTTTTTCAATTGGAGTATAAAGACTAAACTATCGCCCGGTTCACACTCCACCCACGTCTATTGAACAGGTGAAGAGGCTCATCCCTTGTTCCCTGCTTAGGATGTGGTTTCCGGATTTCTCTTTTTCAATTTTTTCACTCTTTTCTTTTTTTTTTTTTTTCAATTGGAGTATAAAGACTAAACTATCGCCCGGTTCACACTCCACCCACGTCTATTGAACAGGTGAAGAGGCTCATCCCTTGTTCCCTGCTTAGGATGTGGTTTCCGGCTTTCTCTTTTCCAATTTTTTTCACTCTTTTCTTTTTTTTTTATTTTTTCAATTGGAGTATAAAGACTAAACTATCGCCCGGTTCACACTCCACCCACGTCTATTGAACAGGTGAAGAGGCTCATCCCTTGTTCCCTGTTTAGGATGTGGTTTCCGGATTTCTCTTTTTCAATCTTTTCACTCTTACGTAACCTCCTGCACATTTATGGTGTTACCGCCTTGCTCGGGGTGATATGACTAAAAAAAAAAATCAATCAATCTATGAAAGATGGCTTCGTGTGGCAGGGTTTCCAGAGTGATTCTTTCAATTAATGACTGACTAAACAAAAGATTTACCCGCAGTATGTTGCCATTTCTTACTGCGGCAGACTGGTTGCCAACCAAGGCTATAGAATCCAGTCTTTCCTGCTATTCAATAGATAGCTGGAGGACAGATTCATACCTTTCCCAAGAGTATTCGGGCGTAAGTGAAACTAACGAATCTAACTGAAATTTGAACTCGACTCTCTATTTTCACAGAGACGTTATCCATTACACCACACCACACCACAAATGATCTTTTTTCTAATAAATACTGCCTTCTTTAAACTCCCTTGTGAAGCGTAAGGCTTCAACCTTATCACGCTAAGTCTATGGCCTCACTACCGTGGTTTAGGTAGCAATCAAGTTTCTACGGGATGGAGTTGCCAGCTCCACGCCCAACCGGTTTTAAATTCAGTTTTTCTTCTAAACTGACTACCAGCCAAGACTGAAGATCCCAATCTGTTCTGATATCTAACCTATAGCTGATGGGTTAGAAGAGGTGTATACACACATTTTCTGAGGATATTTGTGTGAAATTGAACGCAACAAACTCGGCTCGTCAAATCTTCTTTCCGAACCGCTAACTCTCACATTAGATGCACATACGCTAATTACTTACCTTTCTAAACAATATCTACAAAAAATTCTTTAGGCGTCAAACTTTTCTCAGAAATTTGTTTATGGACGTCAAATTTCGGATAGTCCAATCAGATTTTGAATAACCCAATCAGACATTGAACAGTTTAATCAGATTTCAAAATGTTTAGTCAGATTTCGAACGTTTCAAATTTACAATTAATTAGCAGAAAAAGGTTAAGAACAAATAGTTTCTCACACTTCAAATCCTTGAAAGGCCAAATTCTAACGTAGTCTATTGCGTTGACTTTGAACTAATGCCCTTAAGAAAGGTATAGACCCATCTATTATCCACCCTCTCACCCAGTTAAGGGTTAAATATCGAGGTAGACTGATCCCCCTAGATTTGAATAGAATCCACCCTAAAAGAAGAAAAATAGTGAATTCAAAATAATGGGAAAATAACTGCAAACTACTCGAATATCTTTTGCAAAACGTCATGGCATGTTGTCCATATTAAAAGGAAAAGAAGTCGTGAAGAGCCATGAATGTTTACTGTCCTGACGGGACACACCATTGAAAAAAGAATCACAACTGAAGTCTGTTTAAGGTTTGTCTTCACCTTCTTTCATTAACTTGGAATTCAGTACCGACTTGGCGTGCGACCAACAACTCCATCCTGTAAATTAACCCTGCCCGCTGCAGAAAACCACATGGTGAAATTTTGCCCCTATGCTCAACAATTTATTCCGTTACATGCTTTAAAAAAATGACCCTTACGTGATACTTAAACTCTTTGCGGATAGATAAACTCTTTCGTTTCTTCTAAACTGTTGCAGACTGTGATCTGAGTTTTGTTTTCTCGTACATATCACGGATGGGTGGAGAATCAAGCCTCTGGGGCCTATTTGGAACGTTTGAGGGTAAAAGATTATCCCAGCCGGGGTAAGGCAGTAAACGGATGTTGAATGAGGAAGAGAATGAAGAAAACATACCAATTTCTTTTTTTAAATTGATGAAAGACGCAAAGGGATAAGTGAAGGTTAATTCGTATGATGAAAAAAAAAAAAGGATTTCTGTTTTGGTTTGAATGGATTCCATTATTTTTTTTTTTCTAAAACCGCTTTGTATAAAAAAAATGAAATTGTTTAATTTTAATTTTTAAATAAGTAAACGTGCAGTTAATTGGATTGGGTGATTTTGTTTAGAGGCATATCAACCTCTATAGATTATTTTATGCTGAAATCCAAATATTTTGAATATAATTCCATGGCTTCAAACAAATATATTTTGAACGCAATTGTATACGTTCAACTACAGATAAAATACATTGTAGCTCATTTTGCTTCAAATATGTATTATTGGAAAATTTACTATAAATTTGTATTGTTGGTTGGTTAATTTTGTTTAGCGGCATATCAACCTCTATGAGTTATTTAATGCCGAAATCTAAATAATTGGTACGTAATTTTATTCTTTCATGGTAATCATATACTTTACACACACACACACACACACACACACACACACACACACACATATATATATATATATATATATAGTTTGTAGATCATAAAATGTATTGTTAGTAATTTTACTACAAACTAGCAGTATAGCCCGGCGTTGCTCGGGTGTAATGAAAGCTTTAAAACTAATCCATGGTCCTGGAACTCAGACTCAGCCTAAAGAATATTTGTGTGAAGATGGTGAGAATCGGATAAAATTGTGGATTTGTATAAAGGACATACAGACAGATAAACAGACACACACAAAAACATCTTGCTTTTATATATATATATTATCGATTTTCTGTACTATTGTAAGAACTGTAACATTGAAACTTCTGAATATCGTTTCTTATGTCTTTGTCTATGGGTGTATCAAATCGTTTCTTATGTCTTTTTGTCTATGGGTGTATAAAATCGGACCACTCCTTCTATAACCTGATTTTTTCGATTATCGATTTTCGGTATTTATCGATGGTACCTCGACACAAAACCTAGCTAAGAACACTCGCAGACGCTTATAGTACAACTGTGTAAATTTTCAGGAAAATCGGTTCAGCCGTTTCGGAGTCTATAGGTAACGAATACACACACACACAGACACACACACACACAAAGTTCCATTTATAAATAAGTTTAGATATATATTTTGTTAATGTTTCATTGATTGTTATTTTGCTAGAAAAATGTATTGTTGGTCATTTTATTATAAAAATGTACTGTTGATTTTTGTTTGGAGGTTCATTGTTTGTACATAGCTAGGACCCTAATAGGTGCTATCACCCCGGGTCAGTGTGCATCTGAGAACAACAACAATTAAGAGGTGGTTCAACGCTCCTCAAAACCTTCAATCTCTCAATCAGAAGTCTTACTGCAGGATGTAGTTTATCGTCATACCCAGAACGCTACAGTTTAGTAGTAACAATGGTAATAGTATCCGTTTCCTGAGAAAGAAACGCCCGACATTTGTTGACCAAATTGCCGTCTGATATTTATAAAAAGTTTCTCTACAAACATCTTCTTCAGGAAAATCTTTCTCAAGTTCAGTAACTATTATCGTTCAATCCAGTATTGATGACGTTCCTTTCTAATCTATTGTTTAAAGTTATGTGGAATGTCAACATCTTGCTTAATACTATAATTCTCTCTCCGAGTTACATGTGCTAGCTATTCTAGTTGTTGATGCTGATGTGGTTTCTATTATTTGGTAAAGTTTTTTTTTTTTTTTTTTGTGATTCCGTAGAGCCAGTCCACGGTGATTCAAGACGGATGATCTACAAGCATTTTTGTAGATTGAACTTTTGCTAGACCAGTGTTATAAAAGGATGCTAAATTGAAAGAAAATCATAAATTATATGGATAGATTTGGACAGAGCTTATAAAGAGGAGTCAACCATAATCAAGATCATCGAGCAAATTTAGTTGCATAATATGTGCTTCGCCAGGGGTATATACATATTTTTAACTCAGTTTTCTTTCTCTTATACCGGTTGCCACCCAAGGCTATAGAACCCAGTCAGCCCTACTATTCATCCATAGCTTCGAGGGTAAAAAATTGGATTCATACCTTATAAAACAAGTAAATATTTAACTTCTAACAACATAATAAACCCAGGTTAAATAATCCAAATAAATCTTATGAGATATTTGAATATATTTAATATATATGTAATGTTTCCTGAAATGATGTAAATCCCCTATATTTTAATATAGGTTTAGAATTCTTTATCCTAAATTCTTGGGACCAGAAGTGCTTCGGGTTTTATATTTTTTCGGATTTTGGAATACAGACTATTTAATTGGTATATAGCATCTATAAAATGGGACAGCTTGAGAATGGAACTCAAGCATAAATACGATATCCTTTTACATTTCCTAACACAACTTATATATGTACCCTGAAGGTAGTTTTATAGATGTACCCTCATTAATTCGCCAAAAAAAAAAGAAAAGAAAAACGAAGAAAAGAGGCCACAAACTGAATAAAAACAAAGTTGTTTTTTTTTTTCGTTAAGATGTCTGTTTGTTATTAAGAGGGAAGATCAAAGTATTTTAAATTATTTTTTTTTAATTTTCCAATCCTTTCTTACACGTTCGAATTTTTGGCAGAAGCTTTCTTTTTTTTCCGTAATCGGGTAACTTAATTTTTATCAGAGTTTAATATGGATAATGTAATATTACGAAATTCATTTTTTCTGGTGAAAAACATTAATTCGGAAATTCTTGCAAAAAATCAAATATCAATTGTCTGATTTTAATTAAACTTTCCTAATTTCATTCTCTTTTATTTAATTGTGAAATTAATTTAAAAGAAAGTTTTATATTATTTTAAGTTGTATTTTTTAGAAAGCATCTTCAAATGTAAAGCTATAAACTTAAACTAACAAAAATTATATAAATTGCTGAAAATATTTTGTTATTTTTTAAATTTTACTATGTAGTTTAAAACCCAAAAAGAAAACGTTCGCTTCAGTTAGATACATTTCTGACCCACCATGCTTAGCTTTTTTGACAGGTTCCAGCTGTCAGTAAATCATTTGTCACCTCAGATGGCAGGACTATTGTGATTAAGAAACGCTTTTATACTAGATTTTAGGCAGTAAGCAAGTAATACTTGTTTCAAATCAGATGGAGGCAACTTTAAATTTGCTAATTTTACTAAAACAACGTGTGTCAGCGATATTTTTGCAAAATTTTTAAAACCGAGAATTAGCTTCTGTTTAAAAAATGTGTCAATCGATGAAAAATGACCGAAAAAGTGAATTTAAAAAAAAATGTTAAAATTTTAGATTTCACTCAATATAATTTCGGTTTGAAATACACCAGAGTATTTTGCTTACTGGAATTAGTAAATTTAATCTAAATTGAAAGCTTCAAGAAAGCGTTTTTATTTATTAAAATTTATTTAAACATAGGCATCAAAAATGAGTGGAAGTGCCTATATATAAATGTAGGTAGAAAAAAGCTAGCGTTGCTATGATACGGAGGGGAACAAAGCACTACCCAGGGCACTCAATCAGGAGATCGACCGGGGGAGTAATACGCACCGGCCTTGATTATAACGTTTTAATTGATATCAAAATTAGGCATAAAATATCTCCTTAATACTCATGTTTCGCTCGCTTTGCTTGGATAAAATTTACAAAAATTTTTAAACCAAAATAAAACATGGTTGGTAAATAAATCGATAACTGAAGTAATTAATAATGATTTAGAAAACAGTTTACCTATATTTTTTTTATTGGTTTATTTTTTGTTCGGCTGTTTGAAAGTCTTTAATTCTCGATTTAGAAACCAGAGGTTTTTTTTAATGCGCAAAGTTTTTAAACAACATGCGCGATCCTGCGTCACATACGTGTACTCTTGTAATAAATGGGCTTTTGTCAAAACTTCAGAGATGATGAATTGCCAGTTATACAGTTATTTGACGTTCTGATATAAAATACTGTCATTATTTCTTGAATTACTCAGATTTGCTCCACATACTTGTTTTGATCCCTATGTGTCAGCTAATACGTTCTCCGATTTTTCAAATGTTGTCTTAAATTCTGGGAATAAAATGCTGTCATTATCCTGTGACTACAATCGGTATCATTTTTTTATTTAGCTGCATAGAAGTATTATGTATAAAAGGCTTCAAGTTCCAAACTGAGCGCCAATCTGTTAAAAACAGAAATAAGAAGAATTCAAATTCCAGAAAGATCTGTCCATATTCCATGAATGAGTCTACTGGGTATATTAATTTTTTTTTTTTTCTTACAATAATATTCACCCTTTACAGGGCCCGAGTATCACGAGGGCTGCAACATGTAACAAGGAAGTTTTAAAGAAAATAAGAACTAAAAGGAAGCTTATACTTACAATCATGTGAAGACAGTTGAAGTTCTTGCTTCGCATAATAAGGAAAGGAGGCTTGGAGAATCGAATGCTCATACTTAAAGCAAGAAGAACAGGAAAAACAAGTGGTAACCGACTTAATGAGTTTGTGTGAAGGAATATCAGTACATGGCTAATGAGGGATGCTAAATGAATAAAAGTTACTTTGAACGACAAAAGACAGAAAATTGTGGAAAGCTTTGATCGTATATTGGTCACAAGGCATAAAAGAAAAATAATTTCTTTTTCAGTTTTTCTCATTTTCATTTTTTGGCGTTTCGATTTTTCGACCAGTAGATTCTACAACCATCACCACGTTGACTGAAGTTTTGATATGATTTGTCAGTCTTCTACGAATTATTCAGTTACGTATTCCCATCTTTATTCTTATTAAAACAGAGTTTTGAACATTGCGCTCTATAGCCTGTCTCGTATTTAGTATTGTCAGTCGTTCCACAAAATACTGACATGTCTCGTATTTTGATGCTGCTGGACATATGTCACATTAACTGAGGCGGAACACACCTTGACCTGCATTTTGATGTTGAAATACGTGTGTCTCATTAATTGATACAGGACACGTTTGTGCTCCGTATTTTAATGCTGATGGACATGTGTCACATTAACTGATACGGAACACTTTTTTGACCTGCATTTTGATGCTGAAGAGCGTGTGTCGCATTAATTGATACCGGGATGCGTTATTGTTTTGCATTTTGATGCTGAAGTAAGTGCGTCGCATTAATGACATGAAACACATTTTTGTACTGCATTTTCTTTCGAAGGACGTGTCTCGCATTAACTGATACAGGACACATGATTTTGTACCACATTTTGATGCGGAGAGACGTGTGTCGTATTAACTAAGAGTGGACAGACCTTCTCCAGCATTTTTATGCTGAACGACGAGTCTCGCATTAACTGATATGGGGCACTATTTTTTACCGCATTTTGATGCGAAGAGACATGCTTCGTTTTAATTAAGGATACACAGATCTTGTCCCGCATTTTGATGCTGAAGGGCGAATCTCGCATTAACTGATATTGGGACACGTTATTGTGCCGCATTTTGAGTATTGATGATTTTTTTTTTTTAATTACACGTAAATTTAACCATTTTTTTAAAATAATTTGTTTCCTGACTTGCAGCTTTTCGGTGTGATGTCCGTTGATGTTTTGTTCAAAAAATATGCAAAGTTTCTGATCTTGAATGAGTATCATATTTTCGAGAAATTTGGAACAAAAATTAAAAGGTAAAATTGGAGTTCGTATTATACATATTACACGTTTTCAGGAACATATACCCAGCTTTAAAAATATCTTATTTGAAACAACAAGATTGCAAATACACTTAGTTAACATAATAGATAACAAAACACAAGTAGGCAGGTGTCGATAACAGTTGTTTACAAAAAGTATTTGTTATGTTGGCAATATTTGCTTCTGTTTTATTCTTAATGTCGGCATTATTTGTTTCTCTCTTCAATCTTAATCAAATACATTTTTATGGTCTAATAAAATGTAGAATTATAAAAAAGTCAAACAGAAAAGTATGACAGATTAATTTATGCCTTAAAAATGTATTTCTGGGTATGTCTAGTTGGTGCCTTTCACTGAAAATTCGAAAATAAATTTGGAAAAAGAAATTAGAAGAAACATGCTATGGCTAAGCATTCAGTTCATTTCTGTTCTTGATTATTGTGAACAATTTAATATAATAGATACATCCACTCATTTTCGATACCTAAGTTTCAAAATCAATTTTTTAAAATATAAAAAGATTTCTTGAAGTTTTTTCGGTTTGGCTTTAATAAAAAGCTAAATGATTAAATTTTCTATTTGTAGTAAGCAAAATACTCTGGTGTATTTCAAAGAGAAATTACATTGATTAGAATCTCAAATTTTTATAATTTTCAAAAGTTACCATTATTTTTCGTTCATTTTGACAGGTTGACAACTTTGTAAACAAAAGTTGATTCTCGTTTTTAGAAATATTGTAAAAATAAAATATATATCTGTGGCACGTCAATGCTGAAAAATTAGCAAATTTAAAGTTAAATTAATCTAATATGAAACAAGTATTACTTGTTTGTAACATGACATTTAGAATAAAAGTATTTCTTAATCATGCTTCTGACGCGTGAAATGAGTAGTGATAGCCAAATGTGTAGATAAGTTTTATTTGAGCAGAATTGACAAATTGTTCAATTTTTTTTCCTTTAAGGGAAAGAAATCGTGAAATACGTAACCTTTAATGTCACACACGAAATGCCATACTTAAAAAACATAACCTTCTTACACAAAAATAATTTTTTAAAGTTTAAATTTGTAATAAGCTTTTCAATTTTTGATTCGTAAATATATTCTTCACTTAATAACTTAATAACCTAAAAGCAACAAGGCTTTGAAGAATTTTAAAAAATATTTTTGTAACTTTATAAATTATTATAATTAAAAAAGAACAAATGAAAACATTTCTTGTAAAAAATCATTATTTATCGAAAAGAATTTCTTCAGACTATAATGTCTTTATATATATATATATATATATATATATATATATATATATATATATATATATATATATATATATAATTTTAAATCCAAAAGGATGAGCAAATTAGTAGATTCCCAAAAACCCGATCCTATTAATATTAATTTTATTAATATTGAAAATGATCAAGGTGGAGAGCTCGATGTAAATATTTACAGAGCCAAATATATAAAGTAATTAAAAAATTTCGAAATTCAATTTCGTTGGATGGCCATTTCAGCGAGAAAATTCTCGCTTCATCAGCAACGGTCGAAAACAAAAACTTTATTAATTCAAATACGTTATAAAATTTCTATACCGGAAGAAGCCCAAACACATATCCATACACAGGAAGTTAAAAAAGGGGTGGGATTAAAAAATGTTTATTTGAATTTGTCAGCAGGACGTAAGAAAGAGGGAAAAGCAGACACAGAGATTGATGACACTATATTAGAAAACTTTATAATACGTCTGTAAGAGTCAAGAGTTAAAAATTTAAAATAAATTGAGTCACAGGGATAGAAGTGGTAGGGAGAAAGGAAAGCAAACAAACGACTGTTTTTTCAGCGATTTAGAGGAGATACCTAGACCAAACATGCACCAAACCTTAGACCAAACATGCACAAAATACGTGGCTCAAAGCCTCACAAGACCCAGAGTGGCCCGCGGCAGGCTTTCAAAATAGTCACATTTTTGTTCATTAGGATAAATTCGACTACTGATCGCGTAAGAAAAGTTCAGTTTTATGGAAACATAACATTATTCAACTAGTATTTTTCGTTCGATTTTTTTCTTTTGTTTAATCTAATTAATCCTTTTAATACTGCGTAGAAAAAGAAAAAGAAAGGATTTATCGCCATTCTCATCCGTATATATATGTTTCTATCTTACTCATAATTTAAAAGTTTGGAACACATAAACCCATTGTAGCAGATTTTTAATCACACATTTAATAGATGTAGATAGGTCAGTAAATCGTCAGGTTCATACTCCTCCCCGGTCTTTTAAACAGGAGTAGAGGTTTATCTTTTATCTCCGGTTTATGATTGAGTTTCCGGTACCTTCTCCTGCAGTCTTCTCATTTTCTGTAGCCGTTCGAGTCTTAATGGCACTATCACCTTGCTTGGGGTGAATTGATTATTAAAAAATAGAAATAAATATTTACATGCCAGGTGCATACAATTTTTTTTCCCTAAAAAAAATTATTTTCATTAAATCCATGTATTGTGGATCCACAATGGCACTGAGATCCAAGATTTCTACTATTAACGCTGTCTTTAGGGCTTGGGCTTAATATTAGGCGTTATAACTACTAGAATTAAGGTAGGGTTAAGTTTAGGATTAGGGTTAGGGTTATAAAAAAATGTCTATTAAGGAAAGACGCAGAAACTGCTAACATTGTTTCTTTGTGTGTGTGTGTGTGTGTGTGTGTGTGTGTGTGTGTGTGTGTGTGTGTGTGTGTGACTTTTCTTACTCGTGACTTTTTTTTACTTGTGTTTATTTTTAAATTCGATTCTAAAAATCCCCTTTCAGCACGCAGCTAATTTCCTTCTCATTCTTTTTTTTTTTTTTTTCCTTTTTTTTTTTTTTTAAGTTTTGTAGTCTAAGGGTTAAGATTCCTTGCTTCCATCAAGGCAGCCCGTGTTCGATTCCCAGTGTGGATATCGGCTCGGGGTAAGAAATCGGAGAGCCAAGTTCAAATTCCAGTTGAATTTGTTGCATTCACTTACGCGCAGATACCTTGAGAAAGTTATTAATTCATCTCTTCTCTCTCAAGCAATGGGTTAAATAGCAGGACAGATGGGTTCTATGGACTTGGTTGGCAACCAGTCTACTGCATAAAATAATGGTGACCTACTACGGGGAAATATTCAGCCCAGTCAGTCATGTCTCAAAAAAGACATGCTTGCCCAAGTGTGTACCACATCTGGTACTTTTAACTGAGTCTTGTTCTAGACTCTTCTTCTTTAATACTGCTTTTATTATGCGTAACTACTGAGCTAGAAATTATAATTTTATGCCATAAATAATCAAACGTTTTTTGATATTGCGCAAGATTTATCACTCATTTCACTTTCAGTTACCCATTCCATGCGAAAAAAAAACTCGGATTTCATTGAAGCATCACTATTTTTAGCGACGTATCAATAAGACGACGATTTCTTACCAAATACCAATAATGAACAGGTTTGGAAAGAAAAGAGAAAATTAACAAATAAGCCGTGTAGAGAAAAGAGAAATGACTGGAGAAAGGGAGAAAGTGTATATGGAAAAAGGAAAAAGAAGAATCGACGGAGAGAAAACAAAAAGAAAATGGAAGACGTGATCATTTGGCGAATACACGCATGCGCAGACATCCCGCTTTAAAAGGTTTGAAATACTGACGCATTAAAATAACATCTGAAGAAATTCTAAACTCACATACACCACTGTATACACACATTCACACAATAGAGATAGTTATATATATATATGTGTGTGTGTGTGTGTGTGTGTGTGTGTGTGTGTGTGTGTAGAGGCGCATAAGCACACACAAACGCACTTACATAAGCATATACTGAGGTACATGTATGAACACTAGCACAAGTAGACAAACACACACATATACAGAAACATACGCACACAGGCAAAAATTGATAAGTCCACAAGTGTGTACGTACATGTTTACATGCGCTGAGGGGCAAGCCAAACAAAAGACAGTTGAAAGAAATGAAAGTCAAATGACAAAATCAAAGAATTCGTAGCAACCGAAGTGGACACCACAAAACCAAAAGAAGGAAAAACAATAAAAAGAAGGAAAAGGAAAAGAGGCCAAAGGAATAAAAGAAGGAAGAATGTTTGAGATGGATGTAAGGGACGGGGGATATGTAAACTTGAAAGAAGTGAACTTTATTCTGGCCTCGTTTGATGTTTCTTTTTTTGTGGGAGTAGGGGTCGGCGAATTGTCACTTCAAAAAATTAATTCCCTCATCCCTACCCTTAAAACCATTCCACTGCGCTAAACCCAATATTCAGGGCTGGAAAGATGATTTGTTACACTTTTCTGTCTTTTTCTTTTTTCTTTTCTTTCTTTCTTTCTTTCTTTCTTTCTTTCTTTTCTTTCTTTCTTTTTTTCTTTTAATCATTTCTCTCATTTCTTTTCTTTCTGCTGCGATTCTTCTCTCTCTCACTGTCTATCTATCTATAGAGAGAGAGAGATAAAGAGTTGAGAAAGTGAAATCTTTTGACTGAGCTTGTTTTTCGTATTTAAATTTTTTCTTTCTTTAAATCATTTATTTCATTTCTCTCTTTCTTTTTATTCATTGTCTCTTATTTTTCACTCATTGTCTTTATTACCGCTTCTATATCACTGTCTCTCTCCATATACTCATCATATATATATATATATATATATATATATATATATAGAGAGAGAGAGAGAGAGAGAGAGAGAGAGAGAGAGAGTGTGTGTGTGTGTGTGTGTGTGTGTGTGTGTGTGTAAGAGAGAAAAAGAGAGAGGAAAGAGAGAGAGAGTAAGAGATAGAAATCTTTTAGCCTTTTCGTATTTTTCTTCATCATTTCTTTCATTTTCTTTCTTTCTACTTCTATTCCTCTCTGTCTGTCTGTCTGTCTGTCTGTCTGTCTGTCTCCCCCCCCCCAAATAGATAGATAGATAGATAGATAGATAGATAGATAGATAGATAGATAGATAGAGATATAACAGGGGTGTTTAGGCAGTATATCTTTATAATAAAAGCATATTTGATTAAATAATTTGCACTAAGTACCACAACTCATTTTCGATACCTAAGTTTAAATTGAATTTTAAAAAATAAAAACAAAAACTTCTTGAAGTTTTCATTTT
>JBBBDQ010002100.1:937500-1187500 GCA_037127315.1 Ascarosepion bandense
AAATAGATAAATAAATGAACAGATGAAAGAGTCAAGTGTTCTTTATCCCAATGTATTCTGGCGCCTTGTATTATCTTAATAGCTTTGGCGGTGTGCGTATCTGTGTGTTTGTGTGTGTGGGCCTCTTTTATTTATTTCGTTTGTATGTTTTGGTTTTATATATATATATATAAATATATATTAGGATTAATACAAGTAACAGGTTTGTCATTTAGCTGATTGAGGCATCCAGACTCCACAATTTTGTAGACAGACTCTTCAGGAACGACTCCGTCCACTCGTTAGAGGATATTTATACTTCCTGATTTTTCATTTTTATATGCACTTTTCATTTTTACAGAATTTTTTTTTTTTTTTTCATAGTGTATCGTACGTGTGTCTGCGTCGCGCTCATGGGTCCGTCTACGGGGATTTGCATACGCGTAGAATGTCGTGTTTTCTGTCCTTTTCGTCGTTCTTCTTTTCTTTTTTTTTTTACATTTTTTTTGTTTCTGCTTTCTACTCAATCCTTATTGTTGTTTAATTTTTACCTTTCCTCTCCTTTTCTCTTTTTCTTCTTTTCTTTCAGTTGTATATTCATATATATTTATATATATACACTACAGGCTATAATTATTAGGTCACCCCAGTGTTTAAAGGAAACGATGTATTTCATACTATTTTTTAGTATTCATTGCTAAGTGAATAATTGTAAATGAAAATAGAATGGTTCTTTTTTTAATACTGCACAATAACATGTGCATCAATTGAATTTATAAATATTTAATAATTACCTATATTGCAGTTTCATCAATGAAAGAATGAAGAAAATTTAGGATGATTCGGACGAGTTCATCTTTGCTTCCTTGCCTTGTAATATATATATATATATATATATATATATATATATATATATATATATATACGCTCTCACACCCTGATTGAGCACTCTGGAAGAATGGTAGACTTTGAAAAACAGTAGCTACCCTGGCATGTACGCATCGCTCATTCACTAATGAATTAAAGCACTCTGGTTATTGGCCGTGTATAATAATAATATACATGCTAAAAAGTTTACCTTCTTCTACCGATCGCCCATAGCCCAGAGGTAGAATCGCCGACTGACGCCACTTCGGGTGGGTTTCAATCCTGGGTGAAATGCAATCGCAGTCTAACCGTACTGATGAACTGTAATACAGCGAAACAGATCTGTCTACGGATGACTGTCTATATATATATATATATATATATATATATATATATAGAGAGAGAGAGAGAGAGAGAGAGAGAAATATATTAATTTCTTTTTCGTATTTAAAAAAATAATTTTCTTCTTCCTTTCATCCTTTCTTTCATTTTTTTTTTTTTTTACTTTTATTCCTCTCTCTCTATATATAATTTCTTAACTTCTTTTTTCGTATTTTTAAACATTTTTCTTTTATTCTTTCTTTAATTTTGCATATTTCTTCTTTCTCTTTTCATTTTATCTATTATTATTCCTTTCATTATTATTACTCACTTCCGTTGGTTTACTCCCCGGATATCTACAATCTCCAAAAGTCTAACTGCAACGTCAGTTGCCATCTTCTATCTCCCTGATTCCCATTCTTTTATTATCCTTTCTTAGACATCCCCTGTACCTTATTTTTCTCTCACTGTAATATCCTGCACACCAGTGGAGTGAAATGATTATAACAAAAATAAATTATTTCTTTCCTTTCTCTCTTTTATCCTCTTTTTTATTTAAAGTGAGAAATCTTTTCAGCTTCTTTTCCGTATTTTTCAAAATATATATTTAAAAAAATAATTTAATTCACCTCTGAATAAGACTTGAAAGTTTCCTTTAAATCCGACCATTTTAGATTTTTGCAAGAATTTCCAAATTAATGAGTTTTTTGCTGCAGTAAGACGCTCAAAATTCCCGTACAAATGTATGGTCTCGCACTGACACAATAAACACAAGATTTTCAGAGAAAATTACAAGTTTCTAAAAAGAGTAAAAAAATATAATTTTTACATGAAAAGTTGCTTTGATTTTCCCTCTTAGAACAAGGATTTCAACGTTAAAATTTCTATTTTATTATTTTGGGGCATTTGTTTATTTCATCTTATTTTTTTTTTTTTTTGTGGCGAATTTATACAGGTTAGTCAGTTAAATGCCATACGTGATACGCACTTAGACGATCATGTCTCGAAAGAGACATGACTGACTGGTCAGAAGATTTTTCCGCAGTATGTTGCCATTACTTTCTACTGTAGACTAGTTGCCAACCAAGGCTATAGAACCCAATCTGTTATGTAATTTAACCCGATGCTAGAGGGAAAAGACGTATTAATACATTTCCCAAGGGTATTTTCGCGTAAGTGAATGCAATGAATTCAACTGAAATTCGAACTCGGCTCTTTGATTATGAAGGTGCCTAATGTAAATTCAACCGAACCCTTCAGACTATCTGATCATACAAAATACGTAAACACCATGACTTCTGCTCTGATGAACTTAAATCACTGGTGCCCCCTAGGTGTGAATTTGCACGAGATACTAGATTGGCAACTAGGTCCCACCCTTTTACAGTGAAACCGATGAAATGTAACCGCAATTTCTACTCCAACAGCTTCTTTTCTCGCATGTCCCGCCTGTGGAATTCCCTTCCGCATGCTTGCTTCTCCGACGGCTACAACCTCCAGGGGTTTGAATGTAGGGTCAATAGACACCTCCTAACACACTAACTCACACCCATTCTCTCCAACTCTCTCCCTATGTACATCTTAACTCGTCTATCGCCCTCCTTCTGACATTTCCTATACCCAATCGCCCTATGTAAGCCCCTTGTTTGGGGTGATATGATTAAAAAAAAACTACTCTTCTGTGTCAACTGTGGTACTTTGAGCGAGACATCTGATTTTAAACGACTCGCTCAATGTGCCATTGTCATATAAAAATAAAATATTATCAGACGATAATATTAACAAAGAATAGCAACAAAGGTTCGTATTACATTTGTTTCGCTCAACATTTTCTTCCTCGCTTTATAGTTTTCGGCTGGTAAATACATTTGTTGTTCTAAATGGTTTATTTTCAGTGAAACTATTTATATTCATTGTTGCGCGTTTAACAGCAAGAGGAAAGAATTTACTGACACGGCAAAATAAATGTCAGTATTTAGTCATGAAGAAAATGTCAGCGCCTCTAAACAGCTTCTTTTTTCACCGATGTTGTGCGTTTTTATTATGATTCATATCATATGCATGTCGGGATTTCTTTTCCTGCAGATGTAAACAGAAATTAAACAATGCAGATAAATTCCTATTAAACCGAAACTATTTTGGAAATTTGTCACTTTTTTTTATAAGATATAATCTACCGGTAGTTCAAACTTGTGGTTATCGACACAAGAAATATTGGCAACTAAGTTTCACTCTTTTACAGTCAAAACAGTCAATCAGTTTCTTTTCGCGCACTTCCCACCTGTGGAACTCCCTTCCGTATACTTGCTTCTCTGATAGCTACAATCTCCAAGAGTTTAAGCACAAAGTCATTGTTCTTCTTACTTCTCGTCCTACTTTCACGTAACGCCCTGCGCACAGGTATTCCCATCTTTCTCCGACACTCTTTGTATCTTGATCCTCTTTCTTTTCGTTTTTCTCTCATGTGACCCCTGTGCACTAGTGGCAGTACTGCCTTGCCTTGGGTGAAATGATTATAAAAAAATCAACCGATTTCGGTTGAAGCTTTTTAATGTTCTCTTTGCGCTTAAACTTATTGGAAAGACACGAGTCCTCTTTTACATGCGTTCTTTCTTACTGTGAAGACAAAAAGTTTCATTAATAGCACTATGTCAGACAGAGATGAGAGTAGATCACTGAGCAATTAGGGCAAAAACCCAGTGGGCAAAATTCCAACTTCTCATACCAAAATTAAGCAAAATCTTAGTCTCGGAAATAAAAACCTCATAAATATAAAGAACAAACAAAAATGTAACATTGAAAATTTAACGGACTTTTGATTCCAATTTAAATGCCAAAACTGAGACAACAATGTATACACTTATATGTACAATATTCAATATACATACTTATTCAATGCAAATAAATTTATGCTTCATTTATCATGCATGCATAAATGAATCATGTATACATAATTATGAATGTTCACTTGAAAGGAATCCATGACAACAAATAGATGTACAGGGTGCGATGGATGAATTGTCGTCTAATTTATACAAAAATGAAAATAACACCGACATCTCATTTTAATAGCTATATTTACCAAGATTAGACACAAATATCTTGAATAGTAAAACGTGAATTTATTCAATGAAATCGTCGTTGGCTTCAACCACAACCTCCAAACGACTTCGGATTTTCCTGTAACTCTTCGGTTGGTCTCTGTGTTTAAATTGGCGAATTTTGCCATAATCCTTGCTTTCAGTTTATCATTGGTGTTACGAGAAGCATTGTTTGTCTCCCCACTCATAATAATCAAGACGGCTGCAGTCTGTGGAGTTGGGTAGCCAGTTGTAAGGGGTGATACAGTCGCAGAAATAGTCTGACATCTATGACTGAGTTCTCCTGCTTGTGTTGCATGGTGCAAAGTCCTGTTGCCAGACATAGAATATTGCAGCAGCCTATTGATCATGTGCTGCACTGCTTTTTCAAGACACTTGCTGTAGGTCTCTGTGTTGAGTCTGAGGTTCTGTGGGAAAATGAATGGAGGGGTAACGTCGCCATCACAAATAAACACCTTCGTAATCACCAATCGCCATTAGACTTATTTAACTGTTTCCAAATCCTCTGCACTCTACTCAGATTGACAGACAAACACTGAAATTGGTACTTCCGGTGTTAATACCAAGCCGTACTGCATGCCGTTTCCATATTTCTGGCGGAGTTAATTGCGTCATGGTGACTTTTTTTTTTACAGAACGGTACCCTATAATATGCAGTCGACAAACTCAAAAACAAACGATGCGCACGCGCGAAATTCAAAATATACAATGGTAATAATTTACCCATTGAACCCTGTATATGCTATCTAGATATGATAACAGACGAATGACTTTTACACCTAATCAAATTAATCTAATATGAATTTGAAATTTTGTCCACTTTTTGGATAAGAGAATAGGATTTTGTCCACTGGATCTTTGTCTACTGGGATTCTCTCCACTGTGTTTTAATCTTGCATTCATCTCTATTATAAAAATTATTACTAATTTATAATATGAAATAATTAAAAATAATAAATGCAAAAGTAAATAAGTATTATAATCATCTATGTTAGTCTTATGTACTATTTTTAAAGAAATGTATTTTAAAGAAAATTACATGGTTTATGAAATTATTGATAAACTTTGTAAAATCTTCTGTTTTTAGAACGCCAAAAATTATTTCGGTTAAGGTGTATTGTTTCAAATCAACTTTTTAAATTCGAAAAAATATGTAAAATTTCCATTTATTATCCAAGTAAAAGTGTAGGCTTGCGATAACGTAAATTTGAAGTTAAGGTTCATCTAGAGCCCCTTCGATTGCTCTAAAAAGTGAAAGACCAGCAGAGAAGGTATCTCCTACCCAACACAACTTTGTTGGACTCTCTGCCTCCGGGCGGTGAGGAACCTAGACGAGGGTAGATTTTCGTCTGGGAAAAACAGGCAAGGGCCCATCCCTGCCTTATGCAAGGTCTTCGTGAATTTTTGCCTGAGCTTAAGGACACGGAATTCCCAAGTTAAAACCGATCTTGCATCACATCCGGCCTAAGTCAGGAGATTAATTGTAAATATCCAAAAGGTATTCACGATTCAATGAATACTGTACCCAAAAGAAGAACCGAATTTTTTAACCAGGGAAAAATATGAAATGACTCGAAACTTTCATTCTGAAGACAGATTAAGGACCTAGAAATCAATTTTTGGCTGCCGACCCTAAAGCATGCATAAAAAGGGACAAGAACCTGTTAATAAAACTGCGTTCTATAAAATATAAATTATAATTATCAAATTATAATTTTCAAAATTTATATTGTCTTCTCAATGTTACTTTTTTTTCAAAATTGCATTAAAATCTTTTAAAATCATTTATATATTTGTCTTATTGCCGGGGTGGATACAATACACAGAGAAAGTGTTCTGCGGTATTATTCAGCTCAAAATCCGGTACTAAGCGGATATACACAGAACAGTGCCTTAGTTACAATAACAGACAAGACAGAACCTACAACACAGAGAGGAGAGGTTTAGACCCCAATAGTTTCCGAAGTAATCAGTCCAAATATTACTCGAATGACAATTAAATATTACGCCTCGAATGCTACTAATATTCTTTACTTAAACCATTTCAGTCCATGGGTTATTCCATCACTGAGAGTGCGGCAGGGATGTCAGCCACTCTACAACATTATTTTTAAGACGCAAAATAAGATAATTTTCTGCAAGCCAATCTTATATATTATAGTATTTTATTATATTACTTTAATATGTTTTTGTAATAAATGTTTGTTCTTTTAAATTTCACTTAATAGTTTCAAGTTTTATTTGTTGCTCCGTTGTTAATGCTAAGAGAGGGAACGTTCTCTCAAGAAGAAAAACAGATACTTTGCACAAAAATAAATTATTGAAAAAATTAATTTTACTATGTATACAATCTCTTCTAAGAAAATTACAAATACAAGTTATTCTTGTCGATTTTCCTAAGAGTATATAGATTTAAAATTGGGAAAACAAACAGAATAAAAAATATTGGATATCTTTAGAAAGAAGAGACACTCGTAAGTGTAATGTGTCAGTCAGTCACGTGCCATACATAATATATGTTGTTTAATTTTCAGTTTTTTAAAGTTAAATTTATGATCAGAGGATAGTTGTTTATTTTCTTTTATTTCAATTGCCCAAGAACTGTCAAGTACACACTATTGATATCAGTGGCTCTACCACAATCCCAACATGGAAATCATATTCAGTAATAAAGGAAAAAAGAGAATATTTGCTTCCAAAGATACATGTCTATAAAACAAATTATAAGATCAACAACTATCAGATAGTGATTTTTTTTCACCTGTGCTATTTTTACCTGTACAGTTATACCTAAATTCGTTGACAGCAACAAAGATGAGGACAATAGTCCAAAAGTAAAAAGTGTGAATAATGATAACTCTCCATCCCATAAATTCAAAACATAAAATACATATTTGTTTTTGCTTTTCTTTTGCATTTATTTTCTGCAATAAGACATTTTCCGCATTTGAAACTCACGTAAAAAGTAAATGTAAAATCCGTCAATGAATTCAGCAGATTCATTTTCCCCTGACAAGTTATACTTCTTTTTATTAAACCATTTCACCTCATAGCAAAGCGATGAATTCGACTAGGATACGCGGGGTTACTAAGGGTAAAAGTAACCGACAGCACAATGACTTGGTCTCACACTTTCAGCGGATCTCAAATGGTATGACTATATCGAATCCATTGCTAAATCCCCTGCTATGAAAGTCGGTTCTCTGTGTAGTTTTTTTCCGTCTAAATCTATCCTGCACATATATAAATCTACCATCCGCCCGTGCATTGAATACTGCTGCCATATCTGGTCGGGTGCCCCTGCTATTCTCCTCGGGCTTCTCGATAAGGTTCAGAGGAGGGTCTGTAATGTGATAGATACCGACTTGGCAGACCGTCTGCAATCTCTCTCCCACCGGCGCGACGTGGCTTCCCTGTGTCTCTTCTATAAATACTTTCACGGCTTCTGCTCCGATTAACTTAGATCACTGGTGCCCCCTAAATACGAATTTGCATGAGATACTAGGTTAGCAACTAGATTCCACCCTTTTACAGTGAAACCGATAAAATGCAACCGCAACTTCTACTCCAATAGTTTCTTTCCTCGCACTTCCCGACTGTGGAATTCCCTTCCACACGATTACTTCCCCGACGGCTACAATCTCCAGGAGTTTAAATGTAAGGTCAATAGACACCTCCTAACACACTAACCTGCTCCCATTCTATCAAACACACTTCCCATCTGCCTCATCCTCGGTATCCTTACTCATCTGTCACCTTCCTCCTGACATTCCCTATGTCTAACCACTCCTTCTCTTTACCTTCCCCTATGTAGCCCCATGCGCAATAGTGGCAGTGGAATGCCTTGCTTGGGGTGAAATGATTAAAAAAAAAAAGAAAGTAAAGCAGGAAGCTGGAAGAGAGTCCCACAAGCAAGAAAGACATAAAAATTTTATAAGTAAAAAAAAAACAAAAATGCAGAAAATGAAATTAATGGCAGTAATGGTTTCAGACAATTGTTACAGCTCAGTTCAATAGCATTTACATGTCAGAAAACGAGTTCAATAGATATACAAAAACAGAAAGGGGTGTGAGACACCAGATTTACTTCACTTATACAGCGATACAATTCTGAGAGCCGTAGAAGCCATGCCAGGATTCGTCATTGGCGGCCACAATCTGAACAATACAAGATACGCAGATGATACAGTGTTAATAGCAGGCACAGAAAGGAAACTAAAAGACCTCCTACGGAAGGTATCTGAAGAAAGCGGAAAGAAAAGACTACAAACAAAATTACAAGAAAACTGAATGCATGGTCATCAGTAAAAAGAGGAACCCAAAATGCAAGTCGGGGATACTAAAATCAACCAGGAACAGAAATTTAAATACCTGGAAAGTACGACACTGAGATCCGAAGACGAATTAGCATGGCTAAAAATGCATTCCAGAAGTTAAGTAGAGTATTAAGAGACAGGAAAAATTCGCTGGCAACAAAGAAGAGAGTAATGGATTGTTATGTGATGTCTATTCTTTAATATGGCACTGAATGCTGAACAATCTCCCCAAAGATGAAGGAAAGAATTGAAGCAACCGAAATACGGCTCTACAGAAGGATGCTGAGGATACTATAGACTGAACATGTGAGCAACAAAGATGTTCTGGAGAGGATGGAAACGAAAAATAAAAATAATACTATCTTTTAACCACCATAGACTATCTTTTCTACCCGGCATCAGCATGGATCAGGCTAGATTACCTGAGAGAAATACACTGTAACTCCTCGGCCTCACTCTCTCAGCTGACCTTAAGTAGAACGACTACATTGAATTAATAGCTAAATCTACTGCTAAGAAGGTTGGTTCCTTGTGTCAGGCCAGGAAGTTATTCTCTTCTGAATCCATTATGCACATTTACAAAATCCACTATCCGCCCGTGCATCGAGTACTGCTGTCATATCTTGTGTGGGTGCCCCTGCTGTTCACCTTGCGGTTCTCGACAAGATCCAAAGAAGAATCTGCAATGTAGTCGATTCTAACCTGGCGGCCCGACTCCAGCCTCTCTCTCTCTCTCTCTCTCTCTCTCTCTCTCTCTCTCTCTCTCTCTCTCCGAGATGTGACTTCCCTCTATCTCTTCTACAAATACTTTCACGGATTCTGTTCCAACGAGCTTAGCTCCTTGGTGCCCTACCTACGCGAATTTACTCGAGCTACTAAACTGGCAACAAAGTACCACCCTTTTACTGTGAAAGCAATAAAGTGTAACCACAAATTCTACAACTTCTTTTCTCGCACTTCCCGCCTGTGGAACTCCCTTCCGTATTCTTGTTTACCGGATAGCTATAGTCTCCAATAGTTTAAATGCAACGTCAACTGTCATCTCTTATCTCCTTGATTCCCATTCTTCTTCTAACTTTACACTTTGCTCTCACACAGCTCTCTTTACACCAAAACACCCTTCCTTCTCTTAGCCATTCTCCGACACCTACTGTGACCTGTAATCTTCTCTCTTCAATCTCATAGTGTTATATATCGACAAACAACAAACACGCATATATATAAAAATATAAGTTATATTTTTATTATTGACGATGAACCGTGTAGAATAGGGAACAGAGAATTGAGAGAGCGCACTTCTAATGGGTTGACGGGAGTGTAGTCTTATCTGTTGTGTCTCTCTTCACCGGCCGATCTCTGTTGCTCCTCTACTGGCGAATCCGTGTGCCGAGGTCTTTTTATAATCTTCCAGAACCGGGACTTTTTCTTCCGGTTTTGCCCCGCCCACGCACGCCCACGTAATTCTCAGAGACACCTGTTCTGTTTGCCTCTGTAGTTATTTCCGCTGCTGCCGGAAATAAGGTCAAACGACATCCGTTCCTTTCAACGACCGGAAACACCCTCGCTTGCATCAGCCTTCCTCGGGTGGGGCCAGATTGTTATATTACAATAGTATGTAATCCCCTGTGTACAAGTGGCAGTTCTACCTTGCTTGGGGTGAGACGATTATAAAAAAAACATAAAACACAGCTGATGTTCCTGGAATATGCAACGAGGAAGGACGGTTTGGAGAATCTAATACTTACACGTTAGAGAGAGGAAACGAGAGACAAGGGAAAGCAACGCGTGGTATACTTGATGGGCTTGAGCAAGTGGATGGTAGAGCAGGGTCTGTGCTGGTAACTGGATAAAGCGTGTTATGAGCTACTAGGTATAGGGAGGTGTGGATGGCCATGATCGCCTACGTCATAAAGAGACACGGCACATTGAAGAAGAAGAAGTTTAGTTCTCAGTTCCACCAAAAAGTGAAATCAGCTTCTATCAGATGCAGTTTTTTTCCTATTTTTCACTTGTGTCATTAATACCGGTTCCATTATTACCTAAATTCAATTCCTTCTCTAGCTGCTTATATTTTACGAGTACTTTCTTCTGAGCTCATTTAGTATTTCCTTCTTTTTTTTTTTTAATCATTTCACTCCAAGCAAGGCATTCCACTTCCACTATTGCGCAGGAGGTTACATAGTGGAAAGTGATGAGAGAGTGATTAGATATAGGAAATGTCAGGAGGGTGACGGGTAAGGATGTACACAGAAAAAGTGTTTGAGAAAACGGGTGCGAGTTAGTGTGTTAGGAGGTGTCTATTGACCTTAAATTTAAACTCCTGGAGATTGTAGCTGTCGGGGAAGCAAGTATGTGGAAGGGAATTCCACAGGCGGGAAGTACGAGAAAAGAAGCTGTTGGAGTAGAAATTGCGGTTACATTTTATCGGTTTCATTGTAAAAGGGTGGGACCTAGTTGCTAATCTAGTATCTCATGCAAATTCGTACCTAGGAGGCACCAGTGATCTAAGTTCATCGGAGCAGAAGCCGTGAAAATATTTATAGTAGAGGCACAGGGAAGCTATGTCACGCCGGTGAGAGAGTGACTGCAGCCGGTCTGCCAAGTCGGTATCGATCACATTACAGATTCTCCGTTGTATTTTGTCAAGAACCCCGAGGAGAATAGCAGGGGCACCCGACCAGATGTGGCAGCAGTATTCAATACATGGGCGAATGGTAGATTTATATATGTGCAAGATAGATTCAGACGGAAAAAAACTTCCGGGCCCTGCACAGAGAACCGACTTTCATACCAGCGGATTTAGCAATGGATTCGATATAGTCATTCCACTTGAAGTCCGCTAGGTCGGTATGATTGTCTATGATGGTTAATTGATAGCAGCCTCGTTTTGGAAGAATTTAAATTTACGAGCCATTTCTTACCCCAGTCCACTACGGATTGGAGGTCCTTTTCAAGCTCAGCAGCGAGGTTCGCTTTGTCGCCCACTCCAGATTTTTGATCGAGGCGAGAGTAAACTGTGGTGTCATCGGCGTACATGCCTACTTGGGATCTTATGGCATCGGGGAGATCATTAATGTAGATCAGAAAGAGCGTAGGACCTAGGATAGAGCCCTGAGGGACACCCGCGTTCGTATGGTAGTTCTGGGAGGCATGTCCGTTTAATACCACCTTCAATGTGCGGTTAGAGAGGAAAGACTGGATTACAATTCAACTGATAATTCTGATATTAGTAAAAGATTACCAAGTCGTGGATGGTTCAGCTATTCTCTGTCCATGTTTACTCTTATTCATCCCCAGTTCATATAGCAGCAAAGAAAGAGCTATGGCCGTCTTTAAAATAGAGAGAAACGAAATAAAACAATATCCACTTGTAACGTTATGAAAAAGAATCATAAAAAACAAAGGCTGATTTCAGTATTTGTATATTTCTGAGATGAGATAGTATTTACACCACATTATTCAGACAATTGTCCTCATCTTGGTTGCCATTTGTACAACGTTTCGGCCGTTGTACGCTCCGGCTTTCTTTGGCATATACTCCAGTGATCGTAAAAAAGGGTTCAGTTCGAAATACCTAGCACCTGAAGAAGGCCGGAGCTTACAACGGCGGAAACGTCGTACAAATGACAACCAAAATGAGGACAATAGTCCGAATAATGTATATAGTGTAAAGAGTTGGTTTTTTTTTTTTAAATTTTTAATCAATTCACCCCATAATGTTAATAAAGAACAGTCATAAAATCCATAGTAATTCTCGTTTAATTTATTTCTAATTCCATCTCTTCAGGATGTTAATCCGTCAGTGTTCACTACAGATACCATTCCTTTAGTAACTGTGAATTATTAGGACTTCTTTGGAAATGGTTTCTTTTTTACTCAGTTGTTTTTTTTTTTGTTTTTTTTTTTTGGTTTTGTTTTTTTGTTTTTTTAATTCAACTGTCCTTCAATTCAAGCTACCCTACTCTTAACCCATGGTTGAGGAAAGAAGATATAGATTCATAACGTTCCTTTTTTTGTTCAAATTATTATTCTTTTTTAACTATGCTATTTTTTTTATTTTTTATCTTCTTTTTTTAGGTACCTCCAATCATTTTTGCTGTCTTAATTTTAAATTTAATTTTCAAACATAAAAACAGTTTCCTTGAAACTTTTATTTTAGTTTTAACTGAAAGCTAAATGATTAAATTTACTATTTCCAGTAAGCAAAATACTCTGGTTTATTTCAAACAAAAATTATAATGATTAGAATCTAAAATTTTGAGATTTTTTTATTTCTTTTAATTTTTCGGCCATTTTTGAACGATTGACAGCTTTGTAAACAAAAGTTTATTTTCGGTTTTAAAATTCATCCAAAAATAAAATATACATCTGTGATATACTATTTTTGAAAAATTAGCCAATTAATCTGATTTACACAAGTATTACTTATTTATATCATGAAATTTAGAATAAAACTATTTTTAATCACAGATTTGACCTTTTTAACCTATCCACCGTAATTGAAATGTGCTGATATATCAAGATAAGATAAGCCTATGGCGATCACAAGCGACATAATTTTACAATTTTTTCCGGTAAAGGGGATTAACCCTGAAACAAATGATCTTTAATATACACATAGAAATTATCATACAAAAAAATCTTCAGAAAAAATTGAAAATTATTTAAAAGATATGATGGCGAAATGATTTACATTAAACTTTTCAATTTTCGATTAGTAAACATAGCTTTCACTATGTAACCTGCCAGCCTAACGTCTACAAGAATTGGAAATATTTTAAGAATATTTTTGAAACTTTATAAATGATCATAATTAAGAAAATAAAAATGAAAACAATTCTTTTAAATTTTCAAATCGAGAAAAATATTTTTCTTCAGATTATAATGTCCTTAATATATATTACCTATTAAAGCAATTAAAAGCTTATCAGATTGAATAATGTCATAGTTTTATTGCATTAAAATCTGACGATTATTGGATTTTTGCAAGAATTTCGAAATTAATGTTTTTGTCATCGGAAAAAACTGAGTTATGTAATAGTATATTTTTTATTGTGAATTTTCATAGCGATATGTTTACCCACGAATTAAAACCGAAGCAAGATTTTTAACAAAATTTCGAACGTGTTAGAAGTGATTTAAAGATTGTCAAAAATAATTTTAAAATACTTTGATCTTTCATCTTGATCATAACATAAAGGTTTTGATGGAAAAATTTCGTTTTTATCAAGTTTGGGTCTTTTTTCTTCATGCTATGCTGTTTTTCATCGATTTAATGGAGGTACCTAAAACATAGGATGTGCGTTGTGGTACAGTGGATATAGGCTCGGAACGAGAAATCGGAGAGCCGAGTTCGAATTCCAGTTGCATCCATTGTATTCACTTACACGCAAATACCCTTGGGAAAGGTATTAATCCGTCTATTCCTTCCAGTTATGGGTTAAATAGCAGGACAGACTAGGTTCTATAGCCTTGGTCGGCAACCAGTTTACCGCAGAAAGTAATAGCAATCTACTGCGGGATAATCTTCTGCCCAGTCAGTCATGTCTCTTTCGAGACATGATCGCTCGAGCACTTAACTGACTGACCTAAAACATAATACTCTAGTATAATAAAGTTTTGTTTCTTGAATAGCTACTTTTTTCAATTGATTTTTTTTTACCAACGTTTTTATTTTTTTATATATTTTATATATATTTTTTAATTCTATTTTTTCCAATCGTGTCTCTTACTCCAGTCTATTAGAAGAAGTAAAACTCCGAACAACAACCCGCAACTCAAGGTGTTAATCGTGCCGAAGATTGAATAGCTATTGCATTATGAGGTCGCGAACGGTTCTCTATAGCCTTCGAAACCCTGTATGTAAAAGACCGTTACCCATTGTACCGGGCAATTTTGGGTGGCCTTTTGGACCATGCGTCACTCGTAGAAATAATATGAGAATTAAAAATAAAAAACGAACTCCTACACAAAGAATGAAATTCCAGGTCCCCACAACCAGGATAATCCCAATGATAGCCCTGCAAATTCTCTAACTAGATTCACAACCATTTATTTAAGGAAAGAAAACATAAAATGGTCTCGTGAGTAGCACAAAGTCGTTATAACTGCATTCAATGAAGCGTTACACAAACATCAGAAAAACGTCACTCGCCAAACATATGACATTTGACGAGAAAAGGTTGGACAAACAATAAGAACATACATTGGCGAAAATAAACTAACCAATGTAAGAAGGTACATCATGAGAAATAACTGACTGATAGAGACTGAAATTAAAGAAATAAAAAGAATTGCAACAAGAATAGACAAATCAACAGAAAATGAAAGGGAATCAGAAACGGAAATAAAAAAAAGTACTAACATCACACAAACCACGTATCGTAATGAAGAAACTGAGATACACACAGTGGAGATAATGCTGAAAGTTTAGAAGTATTGGAAAAGTGTGATCATACAAGATCGCCCGGTTCACACTCCACACACGTCTATTGAATAGGTGAAGAGACTCACCCCTTGTTCCCTGTTTAGCATGTGGTTTCCGGCTTTCTCTTTTCCAATCTTTTTCACTCCTTTTCTTTTTTTCTTCTTCTCTCAATTGGAGTAGATAGACTAAACTATCGCCCGGATCACACTCCACCCACGTCTATTGAACAGGTAAAGAGACTCACCCCTTGTTCTCTGTTTAGGATGTGGTTTCCGGCTTTCTCTTTTCCAATCTTTTTCACTCCTTTTCTTTTCTTTTTTCTTTTTTTTTTCTTCAATTGGAGTAGATAGACTAAACTATCGCCCGGTTCACACTCCACCCACGTCTATTGAACAGGTAAAGAGGTTCATCTCTTGTTCCCTGCTTAGGATGTGGTCTCCGGTTTTCTCTTTTCCAATCTTTTCACTCTTACGTAGCCCCCTGCACATCAGTGGCGTTACCGCCTTGCTCGGGATGATATGATTAAAAAAAGAACGAGTATAAACACGTTAAAGAGAACTATTCTACTGAAAACAAGAACAGTATACAAGAATCCAAGGAAGAAATCACGTGACATATAATTCAGACACAAAATATTGAAATAAAGAACAACTCCCAGAATTACAATCAACAAAGCATGATATCAAAATTATTCAACTCTACAATGCAGCACGCAAATTAATTCTGGATTAAGAAGACCCTCATATAGGTCTCAATGAAGCAATATATGCTTCATCAATAGCAGCAACAAAACAATAAATTAAAAAGGCAGTCTCACAGACATGAAGAACCAGCTTGGAAAGAAAAAATAGAGAAAGAAATTGAACAACTTAGAAGTGAATTATTCGTACTCGATGAACTGGCAAGATGAATAAATGTAATAACTATCAAAGGCAGAAGACTCGAAAGGAAATACAAAATTAGGAATGAAAATGAAAAACCCTATCAACTAAAAAATAATGAGGCAAAATAAAACTGAACGCACAAAGACTCAGACGCCATAAAAATAATCTGCAGACAGAACAAGATCTTTCAAACCGATGCAAAGACATTTTCTAGAGAAATAAGTATTAAAAAATTGAAGTAACAGCCGACCCAACAATGGAAGAGGTTATAGAGTTCTGGGGAAAAATAGGGGCTTACCCTAAAGAATATAACAAAGAAGCCGATTGGATTACGTAAGAGATGAATGGATGAAAAATAAACCAGAATAAACATGGGCTGGAATCACAGAATAGGATATTGAATGTGCGCTGACACACACACACACACACACACACACACACACACACACACACACACACACACACACACACACACACACACACACAATCTCCAGCAATAAATAAGATTCTTAACTTTTGACTCTATTATCTAAATACAACACACACAAAACTAACCAAAGAACTTCAAAAATAGTTAATGATCCTACTAAAATTCCAGTATGGGTAACCAAAGAAATTACCTTTCTTCTACCCAAGAACGGTGACACAAATGTCCCCCCAAACTACAGACCAATTACATGTCTTCCCACTACTTACAACCTGTTGCCATCTATTTTGATGAAACAGACTTATTTGACTAGAAAAAAAATGACATACTACCGCTTGAACAAAAGGGTGCAAACGTAGCTCTTACGGATATAAAGACACGATCTTGGAAAATTGCTTCAGTGCAAAGAAAAATCTCAGTACGCCCTGGATAGATTATTGTAAAATATTCGGCTGTATCCTGCAAACTGTAGAATATTTCAGTGATGACATTGAAATGGAATTCAGTTTGGATAAATGTGCTAAAGCCACAATTTTACGAGTTTCCCTAAAACAAACATCATCTATTAGCTTAGGCCGTATATTAACAATTAAAGATTTATAGCACCTCCACTTTTTCATAATAAATCACGATACCTAAGTTTTAAAATGAACTTTGATAAATAAAAAACGTTTCTTGAAGCTTTAATTGAAAGCTAAATGATTAATTTTACTATTTCCAGTAAGCAAAATACTCTGATGTATTTCAAGTAAAAATGATATTCATTGGAATCTCAACTTTTTTATTTTTAAAAAGTTATCATTTTTGTCCATTTTGACAGCTTGACAAGTTTGTGAACAAAAGTTAATTCTCGGTTTTAAAAATCTTTAAAACATAAAATATACAACTGTGAAACATTATTTTTAGAAAATTAACAAATTTAAATTAAAAATAATCTGATTTACACAAGTATTACTTGTTTACAGCAAGAAATTTAGAATAAAAGTATTTTTTAATCACAGAGGTCATAGCTTTCTGACCGGATGTGTGATTGATGACAGCCAAAAGTGGTGATAAGCTAAATATTGTTCGCCATAATTGACATAATTGTCCAAATGTCTTGTTGTAAGGGGAAGAAACCGTGAAATACGTGACCTTTTTGATGTAACACACGAAATATCATGCTTAAAAAACTTCCTATGCTTAAAAAAAGAAAAAATTATTTAAATGTCTTTTGACTCGAAGATTTGTATTATGATTTTCAATTATTAATTAGTGAATACAGTCTTCATTTAATAACTTAGCATACATACAATTCTGGCTTCAAATTAGATTTCTACATTCTGTCTCAGTAACCCATTAAAACGGAATCCGAGTTCCACTTGCTAAATACCGTTGTTTGATTGGTCCGTAAATGGAAGTATTATGTTCTCGCCTACATCTGCACAGCCGGATCGCCAAATAACACAACAAATTTCTTCTTTCCTTACACATATATGTAAAAATATTAATCAGTGAATGAGAACCCTGGAAAACATACCGGAAAACAAAACCTGAAAAATCTAACAAGCCTAAGTGTTACGTGTTAGGTGTAACAAAAAGAAAAAAGAAGATTGACCATTACTCAGAGATTAGTATTTAATTCACAAAACATTAGACAAAAAATATTTACAAATATAAAATTTGACATTCAAATCAAGAGACATAGAAAACGTATAGTTTACTACTGCCCGGCGAAGTGTTACGAGGAGAGAAAAAAAAGGTAAGGCGAAGAGTTACGAGGAAAGGAGGGGAAGTAAGTTGTCAGATATCTTTCCCGTGAAGTTGGTGGAGAAGTTAAGTGCTATACTTTTTGGAAATCCTTAAATGCGTATATAAAGACTAATTATTGGCTTGGTCAATGAAAAAAGCCAAAAATATATATTTACCCAGATAGTTCCATCAGGTTTTCTTTCAGGTTTTAGTTTAGTTGTTCGGATTTTGTCTGTGAAATTCTTTTGGCTGGATCTCGATCCTTTTAATTTTTTACCGGAGTTGATATGACAGCAAAATCCTTTTAACAACTCTTTCAAGTTTTTGTTTGTCGTCGACTAGAGAGATTCTTTCGGCTGGAATATAATTCCTGAATCGAAACCGGTGCTGTATAGGTCAGCAAATCCTTTTATCAACTATTTCAAGCTTTAGTTTTTTTTTGTCGTCGACTTAGGAATTCTTACGGCTGAATATACACCCTGAATCTACCGGAGCTGTAGAGATCAACCCATCCTCCTATCAACTAACGGCTCCGTGCCCAAAACCTATTTTTATAGGGGCTAACACCGAATTTTCATATTTCTAGAACTTTTAGAACTCTCTGGAACATTCTACAAATTTCCAAGCGTTCTATTTCTAATTTCCTTATTTTTAAGACTATTTCCTGAATTAAAACTTTTTTGGAATAACACGTAAGACTCCATAGAGTCCTTTACTACAACATTTAAGACATTATTAATATTATTTTTATATATAAATGCATCCTCGTAACTTAAGCGAAATCTAATTTCGCTATATAAATCACCGAGAAAATTAAATTCGTCAGAAGAGCTTAGAAACTACTACGCTGCTGGTCGATCAGCAACACCCCTGCCTTACCTTCTCATCCATCGTCACGTCAAGTCCTTACTCCTCTTCCTCACGACGACACATATATGTTCTCTTCCCTCTTCTCTTAACCTTCCTTCCCCTTCTCTCTAAGGACAACCGCTTTGGGAAACCACACATATCCTCGTGAACATTACATACAGCATCTGACGCCAACCGGCTAAGAATTACGGACTACCAAATTCGTAAACCACTCGTCTGTATTTATCCAATAAACGAGATAAATTTATAATTCTTCTTGCATTCATACTCCTGTTTATAACAAAAATGAAACAAGATATTTACTGAAATTCCGAGTATGTTAGAAAGGATTAAAAAAAAAACTTTACAAATAATTTTAAAATTCTTTGATTTTTCATCTTAATAATAACATGAACATATTGATGGAAAAACTTTGTTTTTATTAAGTTAAGCCCCTTTTTTTCTTCGTACGATGCTGTTTTTTTACCGAAATAGTGGAGGTACTTAAATAAGTACGTAGGTGTAAATGAGGATGAAGAAATTCACCGTAAGAAAATGAAAGAAATAGGGCAGAAAGGTACTAAAGAAGATTTATATTAATAACTGAATTGAATTTGAAAAAATGTTCAAAGTATAAAGATCTAGAAATTCAAATAGAAAAAACGTGGAAAGTGAAAACAAGGATAATGCTAGTCATAGTAGGTGCGCTTAGAATGATAAAAAAGGAACACAACAATACATTTAAAAAATCCATGGAAATACCAGTTTAAGAAAAATTCAAAAAATGTGTTAAGTACAGTCCACACACTAAGAACTTTGTCCATGGGGTAGAAAAACAAATCATGAAACGTAGCCATAACAACACATCACTGTATACATTAGATCTTTCCGCACACTTGTTATGTAATGTGACCATAGCAGAAATCGGAATATTATTATAATAATAATAATAATAATAATAATAATAATAATAATAATAAAATAATAATAAAATAATATATAATATTAAAAACTGAATTAAATTCACAGAATAGAGTTATGACCATTAATAGCCTTGCAATCCCAGTTGTCCAATATAGCTTCAACATCTTAAACTGGACTCTAAACGACATCAGGCGAATGGATGCTAAAACAAGAAAGCTTCTTTCTAAGCATAGGATGCATCACCCAAAGGCTGATGTAGACCGTCTATACATACCCCGTAAAGAAGGTGGAAGGGGTCTTATTCAGCTGGAATTGTCATACAAGACAACAACTATTGGCTTACTAACATACATAGAAACAACAAAGGATTGGATGATACAATTAGTAAGGCAACATGAAGAAAGAAAGAAAAAATATTCAATAATAAAAGAAGGCAGTAAATACAAACAAGAATTACAGTTAGTAGATTCTGTAGAAAAGCAAAACAGTAGCCAAGAACCAACTATTGCGGCAAAAAATATGAAAATGAAAGCCAAAGATAAAGCTCTTGAAAAGATGAAACAGCGCTGGCAAGACAAACCTCTGCATGGCCAATATCCAGTACGTGCCAATAAATCCAATGTTGACAAAGTTAATACTCATCGATGGTTACGTGCATCTGGATTAAAGTCTGAAACTGAAGGATTTATACTTGCAGCACAAGACCAAAGTCTTTTCACGAGAAACTTTCAGGCAAATATTATGCATAATAATATGGATCCAAAATGCAGGTTTTGTGATAAACACCAAGAAACAATAGACCACCTAATCTCAGGCTGTTCTGTGCTTGCCCCAAACGAATATAAAAATCGCCACGATAGAGTTGGGCAATATTTACATTGGGCAATGTGCAAACATTATGGAAAAGCTGTAAACAAACACTGGTATGAACATCATCCAGCACCGGTTACAGAAATAGAAGATGTAACCATTCTATGGGATTACACCATCTACACAGACAGAAAAATTGAAGCAAACAGGCCAGACATTATTGTTAAAAACCAGAAGGAGAAAACTTGTCTATTAATTGATATGGCTTGTCCAGCGGATTGTAACATAGCAATCAAGGAATTTGAAAAACTGTCAAAATATAAAGACCTGGAAATTGAAATAGAAAAAATGTGGAAATTGAAAACAAGAGTTGTGCCAGTGATAGTAGGTGCACTTGGAATGATAAAAAATGGAACAAAACAACACATTGAAAGAATCCCTGGAAACCCCAGCTTAAGAGATATACAAAAAATTGTCTTATTAAGTACAGCCCACACACTAAGGAAAACGTTATCTATGTAATGCTGGGGATGATAGGGAAGATAGAAAAACATGAAATGGAGTCATAACAACACGCCACTACCTGCCTTAGGTCTCCCCGCAGACTTGGTTGGTAGTGAGACCAATGCAGAAATCGAAATATGATGAAAAATGGCATAATAATAATAATGTAGCTTTTTTTTATTGAACTGGTTGACACCATTAATGGAAAGGATGTTTGATGAACAATAGCAAGGACATTGATATTTGGTTGGAAATTGGTGAGTTTTAGTTGTAATTCACCATGATTTATTTATCGACCCACTTTTGACTCCACCGGCATGTATCGACATTTACAAAGTGTTCCCAGAGGTCACTATCTGACAATTTAGGGACCCCTACTTTAAATCCTTTAAATGAGAAAAAAATCACCGCGCAATTTGCCGGTCAATCATCACAGATTGTGGTTTTCAAATGACTGACGATGGCGATTTTATAAGTTCAGCTTAGATGTGGCACAAGGCCGTAAGTATGGGGTACAAACTGACTGACTGACTATGACTTACTTTAACCCATTTAGGGGTTTGCAAAAGTATTCTGTGATTTTTTATTTTAAATTTTTTTTTTCATTTTCGTTCACAAGGAAGAACTAAGAATGCAACTATACAAAATTAGGTCTACTAGGATCCTCATCTTCGTTATTTTGATATGGATACCGGTTCGGAATGAGAAATCGAAGAGACGTATTCGAATTCTAGTCAAATTTGTTTCATTCACTTAAGCACAAATACCCTTGAAAAAGGTATTAATCCATCTCTTTTTCTCTCCAGCTATGGGTTAAATAGCAGGACAGATTTGATTCTACAGCTTTGGTTGGCAATCGGTTTACCTTAGAAAGTAACGGCAACCTGCTGCGGGGAAATCTTCTTCCTAGTCAGTCATATACTGAAAAAGACATGATCGACTAAGCCTGTATCACGTATTTCAATTAATTGACTGACCAAACTTACAGTTGTTGTTATCTCCAGATTTTCATTATCTGAAATTTGAAGTTGAAGTTTTGTCATTATTCCATCATTTTTTTTTTTAACTAGAATCCTCATCATTGCTATTTTGATACCTAATTTTCTGTGGATGCGATCTCCATATCCTCATTGTTTTGATTTTGAAGCTAAAATGTTGCCATTATTCCATCAATTATTTGAACGAGAATCCTCATCGATGTTATTTTGATACTTAACTTTGGGTCGATGCGATCTCCATATCCTTATTGTTTTGAGTTTGGACATAAAATGTTGCCAGTATTCCATCAAGTATTTGAAAAAGAATCTTCATCATTACTATTTTGATACCTAACGTTTGGTCGATGTGATCTCTAGATCTTCATTTTTTGAAGTTTGAAGATGAAATGTTGTCATTATTCCATCAATTATTTGAACGAGGAACCTCATTTTTGTTGTTAGGCCTCAACGATTCGTTAAAGGCGCTCTTAAGTGTGTTATGAAGTTCTCAATTTCTATGAAATTCTATTCTCCACTGCTGATATGTTTTCCTGGTTTGTCAGGGATATCTAAGGTAATGTCTAATGCTATGAGCTGTTTTAATAATCTGAATTATTTGGATGCATTGCTTATATACGTGAATAACGAACGTTCGCAAACACCTAAAAATTTTTAATCTCTATTGTTTTAAGCTGATATGTTCTCCGGGCTTCCCAATGATGTCCAATATTCTGAGATGAAATACGGTTATGTAAATTTTTCAGTCTCGTTGAAAATAATCGCCTCCTGCAAATGCATGAGTATATTCGTCTGACCTTGAATCAAAGAATTATTAGCGATTTCGATCCTTGTAAAATGCTTTGATGTGAATAATTTTCTTTAATGAAGATCAAATTCGAGGATACAGCCAGGACCGAATTATGACCTTTTTGGGTGCCCCTAGACTAATGAAATTATGCCCATCTGAGATGAACCTACTTCTATAATATCGTTATATATTTAGCGACATTCACATAGCTTGAAATAAACTAATTGCAAATTCTTTAAATAAAGTAGAAAAGCTTATATTTTGTTTATCAATAAAAATATTCTTTATGTATTTTACTATCTATTGTAAATCAAAATAACATATATATATATTACAACCGTAATACTGAAACATATTTTTCTATAACCAACATTATAATAAAACAATCAGAATAAATATTTTTCAGCTTATGAAACTATTGAGAAGATATAACGTCTCTACAGAATTAAAATCATTGGTTTTTGGTACCACGAAAATTTTCATAATCATACATGCGGAACTTTTACTCAAAGAGCTGCCAGATAAATAGCTATAATTCAATGCAAATAATGGTAAATTTATAATTGAATAAAATGTAACTGTACTATATTTTTTTAAAATAAAGTTAAAAATAAGTAAAATGGAAATTATTAAACTTAACCTAATATTTCGAACCTCTGAAAAATCGGTCGGCTAAAGACTTGTTAATAAAAAATTTTAAAGAAATTATTTCAAATTATAAAATTATAATAAAAGATATAACCATAAAAAAAATACGTGAAAATGCCTTAGAATTTCGAAATGAACATTTTTCTGCAAAAACGTAAAGTTACTGTCCATATTTTTAATTCATTTCCAATTTGGATGATTTTGTTTTGTTTTTTTTCCTTGGCGTCTTAGTGTCAATACTATAGTCAAAATGACTGGCGACAGGACTCGGTGCAATTCTTGCAGTTTCAATGCTGCTAACCGCTTCTCTTCCACCCCTACCCACAAACTTTAAAATACACGTTCCTACAAATATAGACGCAGACAAAAATTTCCAGAGTGAATCACACGAATTTTAATACATTTTATACACAGCAGAGACAAGACACGTAGATTAGAAGCATAGAGAGAAAAAAAGAACTGTACGAGTCCCCACCCCGATTCATTCATATGTCGGACCTTGTGAACCGCAAGGTGTCAGCACATGATAAATGCCAGTGTTACACACTTGAGACCAGAGGGGGGTCATAGGTGGGGGCAGCGGAAAAAAGAGTGACGGGGCGCGAGGGTTTTTGAGGGTCCAGACGAAAAAATATAGTGGAAATCGAGTAAGAGTTCATTTTGTGAATGTTGACACTTGTCTGCCATCAACGGTTTTGAGGGTGAATGAGTGGAATCGAGAAAGAAAGAAAGAAAGAAAGAAAGAAAGAAAGAAGTGATATAATGAAAGAGAAAGAGATTAAAAGAATGAAAAGAAAGAACTGTGAGAAAGTGTGAAAAGGGAATAAATCATAAAGAAAGAAAGAAAGAAAAGGATTGAGAATGAGATTGAAAGAAAGAAAGAAAGAAAGAAAGAAAGAAATAAAGAAAGAAAGAAAGAAAGAAAGCAGCATGGTGAAAGAGAGATACAGAGAAGAAGAGCGAAAGAAATTAAATGAATAAAGAGAAAGAAGGGAGAAAACAAATACAAAATGAGAAAAAATTAAAGCGAGAAAACGAGAAACAGAGGAATTAAAGAATAAAACAGACAAGTGAAAAAGAAAGAAAATGACAGAAATAAATTATTTAAAAAGAAAGATAGAAAGAAAATGTAAGAGAAAATGGAAAAGGAGAATTAGGAAAAAAGATGAAGAAAAAAAAGATAGAAAAATTCAAAACTGAATGAGAGATAAAGAAAGAAAGAGATTAAAACAATAAAAAAGAAGGAAACAAATAATTTGCTAATTTTTAACAAACAACATGTAACAGATGTATATTTTATTTTTGCAAGATTTTTAAATCGAGAATTAACTTGTTTATAAACCTGTCAAAATTTGTAAAATGAAAAATCTCAAAGATTTTAGATTCCAATAAATATAATTTCTATTTGAAATACATCAGAGTATCTTGCTTACTGGAAATAGTAAATTTAATTATTTAGCTTTCAATGAAAGAATCAAGAATGTTTTTTCTTTTCTGAAAATTTACTTTAAAATGTAAGTATCGAAAATGAGTGGAAGTCTATGAAGAGCAACGATCAAAAAATTGTATGTTTTATAATCCTTTTCAAAAACTTCGGAATTTGGTTCAAAATCTTGTTTCTCCTGCGTCAACACTGTACCATAAATTAGTATGGGAAATAATAGTTATTTTTGGTGCAAAACACACTGATTTGGAAATTCTTGCAAAAATTCAAGACTTATACACAAATGAATGAAATTATTTTCTTTTTAGATCTTTGTAGGAATACTTCTTTTTTTTTTGCGCCTTCTTGATCCTCATTTATTTAATTTTTTTGAAATTCCGAGAAATTCTTTTTTTGTTGTGCTTAATGTTTATATTAGTTATAAAGACAAGTCCCCAGAGAAATTAAATCATTAAATTTCTTTGGTTAAACAGGAAACCAGTTGCGGAAAATCTGCTCTGAATCGTAAAATAAAAAGGCATTAAAACTAAGACATTATTTAGAAATGTTTTAAATGCTTCAATGAATAAAATATGTTATGGAGTTTATTGTCTGAAGAAAAATCAAATTCGATTAATAATAAATTTTTAAAAGAATTTTTTTTTAATTAGAATAATTTAATAAGTTTTAAATCTTCTAAAATTCTGTAATTTGTAGCGATCAAGTAGTATTGTTAAATCAAGACTGTATTTACTAATCTTAGATGAAAAAGCTCATTACAATTCAATATCCTCCAGTATTTTAAAAGAAATTTTGAATTTTGTGTATATATTAAATTCAATTTGAAATGCACCAAAGTATTTTGCTTATTGTAAATATTAAATTGAAACTGTTAGCTTGAAATTAAAACTAAAATAAAAGTTTCAAAAAAGATTTCCTTTTTAAAAAAAAATTTTTAAGTCTCAGAAAACTTAAGCGATGTGATTCCACTCATCCTCTGTGTTCATGTCTTTCGGGCAAGACGCAGTAATATCTGAAGCAATCTTGTTTCTGGGGTAACATCATCTCATTACCCAAAAGCAGGAAATCGGTGAATTCTATCACCTTCGTGACACTGGTGGACGAGAATGACCGTGATTTGTCCTTGCCGAATCGAAAATATTTGTGTTCCAATGTTAAACTGAAAAACAGCTAAGCCTTGAGTTTTTATAAGTGTAAGTCGTTACCCAACTTCCATATGTCACTCGGTAGACAGAGATTCCACATATCTACCCGAAGGAACTAATTTCACTTTTGACCTTTACTAGATAGCTGTGTGTAGTTGTGTACATGTTGACGCAAACGTTCATAACGTATTCTTTTGTAATGTATTAGGGAAATCTTATAATCGTCCAATAGGTTTATTCAGCTTTTTTATGAAGTACGTGTGATTTCCTATAAAAATATGTTTGCTGAAATGTTGCGCACACACAGATACAAATAAAAGAGAATAATTACTATACACACACACACACACAGAAATAAATACTGGTTTTTGTTGTATTTGTAAACTTTCAGTCAGTTAAGTGCCATACGTGAAACACGCTTAGGCGATCATGTCTCTTTCGAGACATGACTGACTGGACAGAAGATTATCCCGCAGTAGGTTGCCATTGCTTTCTGCGGTAGATTGGTTGCCAGCCAAGGCTAGAGAACCCAATCTGTCCGCTATTTAACCCATAACTGGAGGGAACAGACGGATTAATACATTTCCCAAGGGTATTTGTGCGTAAGTGAAGCGCAACAAAAAAGAATTTCTCGGAATTTTAAAAATTAAATAAATGAGGATCAAGAAGGCGCAAAAAAAAAGAAGTATTTCTACAAAGATCTAAAAAGAAAATAATTTCATTCATTTGAGAATAAGTCTTGAATTTTTGCAAGAATTTCCAAATCAGTGTGTTTTGCACCAAAAATAACTATTATTTCCCATACTAATTTACGGTACAATGTTGACGCAGGAGAAACAAGATTTTGAACCAAATTTCGAAGTTTTTAAAAAGGGTTATAAAAGGCTATTCTATATCTTCTTACTGCTCATGCTTTTCATCATATATTACCCCTCTCTCTCTCTCTCTCTTTAAGATGCGGCAGGAATGCCGTGCACATAATCCTATGAGATTAGAAAGATAGACAGCCTTGCCACTAATGTCTTGCCATCATTTGCGAGTTATTTCTAGAAGATGTATGTCGGAAGTACTTCTGCTGCATTAATATATATATATATACTAGCTGCATAGCCTGGTGTTGCTCGGTGTTTTTTAGTGGTTATGTTAAAGTTCAAGTCAGTCAGTCATTTAAGTGCCATACGTGATACACGCTTGGGTGATCATGTCTCGAAAGAGACATGACTGACTGGGCAGAAGATTATCCCGCAGTAGGTTGCCATTGCTTTCAAGGCTATAGAACCCAATCTGTCCTGTTATTTAACTCATAACTGGAAGGAATAGGCGGATTAATACCTTTCCCAAGGGTATTTGCGCGTAAGTGAAGGCAATGAATTCAGCTGGAATTCGAACTCGGCTCCCCGATTTCTCGTTCCGAGCCGATATCCAATGCACCACAACGCACATCCTCTCTAGTATGAGGTTGCCGTGACACGCAAGTTAAAAAAATGTGAAGTAAGTATTGGTTTTTGTTGTATTTGTAAATCGGAATTCATGTTTGTTCAATTTTGTCAATAAACGGGAATGGTATATGTACAATTGAGAGAACGTGGGTGGGCGTTACGAGAGCCTATAATGTGATACGATGATGTTGTGACGTAGAACAAGTGGATGCATTGTCCCAGCAACGTCGGAGGGGTTGGCACCTTATAGAAAACGTGAAAATCTAGAAGAATACAACTAAGCGTTTCAGAGAAATAAACGATTGCAAAAAGCAACATTTTCCATTGATTTTTGCCACACCCTGTGTGTCAAGTGAAATGTTTCTTCGCATATCAAGGCAACAAATCTTGATCGGCCAGTGACTCGATTTTGATTAAGTGAAGTCTAAAAGTGCGAAAAGACCACCCGAAATTATGTTTGTCGTTGATTTTTGACAAACCCTGTACATTGATTCGAAATTTATTTATGTACATCAAAGGTTCAGACCTTCATCTACAAGTTACCCGATTTGGGTTGAATTCGCATGGGGCGTTTCGGACGAGAAGAGTTCATAAATTCTAAGCGTTTCAGTGATTTCTGCAGTACCTTGCAAATCGATTTGAAATTTTTTGCATCAAGTGACCCAATTTTGGTTGAAATCGGACCAAGGATTTCAGAGGAGTATGGTTCGTTAGAATGAAAACAAACAGACAGACAGACAGACATATCCATATATATATATATTCGTTCATTTTTAGATTATTGGTGCCCCTGCTATTTGACTTAAGCTCCTTGATAAGATCCAAAGAAGAATTAGCAATTTCTTATAAATACTTTCATGGTAATTGTTTGGATGTGTTTTTCGCTTTGTACATATATACTCACGGATATTGTATAGATACTTCTATTTTCGCAAAAAAAAATATACCATTATGAAAAAAAGGTCCCAAACTTGATGAAAAAATAGTTTTACCGTCAAAATTTTACGATATTAAAGAGGAAAGACCAAAGTATTTTTTATTATTTTATTAAATGTTAAAATCATTTCTAGCAAACTGGAAATTTTTGTTAATTTTATTTATTTATTTTCCTTTTTTTGTTTTTGCGTTGGCAGTGGCCCATATATTACTATAAGAATTTTAGCGCCTTTTCTCGGTAAAAAATAATACATTGATTTGGAAATTCTTGCAAAAAATCAAACAACTATCTGATTTTAATGTAACTTTCAGGAATTATTCACAAATGAATGGAATTATTTTTTTACATTTTTTAGAAAATGTTGGTGTTATACCTACAATATAACTGCTTATCATTTGCTCCTATCAGCACCTCTCGTTCAGGAAAGTCATCTTTTGTTCCTGTTTTACCTGTCAACTAATGAGGGCCGTCGGAGGTGACTGATTTGATTTGGCTCGACCTTTTGCACTGTACCTTTCAGTGTCTTTCTTATTCCCGCTCATTCGAGCATTTTATTATTTGTTGAGATAGGATTGCATTTCCATTACTGTGTTTGTTCAGACCTTGCAGCGTTTTTATCTACATTAACTTTCCGCCACTCTGACCAAAGCCATGTCATTCGTCAATGTCTTCTCCTTTTGATTAATAACAATAACAATAATAATAATAATCGTCATAACAACTAAACATTTACACTGACATAACGAGGTCATAAAATAAATCTGGGAAAATAATAATAATAATAATGTTGATTATAATGAGATGCAAGCGAGAGGTACATGCAAATTCCAGTAATTGCTTGAGAGATAAGTTAAATAATCAGGGATTTTGAAATACAGAAGAATTTTTTTTTTTTTACATTAGTTCACAGAATTCAAGGTATAAGAGTCACTCAAGGTAGAGGGTTACTGAATCATGTTTTTGCAAGGGAGAGAGGAAGACGAAGTAGAAAGTGAATATTATGAAGATAGGTAGGATAGATATCGTTTGGCTCTGGATATTCAGTTAAGTGCCATACGTGATACACGCTTTGGACGATCATGCCTCGAAGGAATATGACTGACTGGGCCGAATATTTTCCCGCAGTAGGTTGCCATTGCTTTCTGTGATAGACTGGTTGCCAGCCAAGGCGACAGAACCCAATCTGTCCTATTGTTTAACCCATAACTGAAGGGAAGAGACGGATTAATACCTTTCCCAAGGGTATTTGTGCGTAAGTGAATGCAAGAAATTCAACTGGAATTCGAACTCGGCTCTCCGATTTGTCGTTCCGAGTCGATATCCACTGCACCACAACGGATATAAGCTTGGATGTTCGAGTAGCGTGATGGATAATGCTCGGAATTATTAATTAGAGAAGCGAGTTTCAATTCGCGTTGGGTTCGCCATATTCACTTAATGCACCCCATTCCACTAGCTATGGGTTAATTAGTAGGACTTGTATCACTGAATCATTATTATCTATAAAAAAATCTTGCAATCAAAAAATATTTTCCGGCTTTAAATAACCAACAAAGGGTTGATAAGCTGAATAAAACAAATCAACCAACTAAAAGTTAAAAATGTTAACATTGTAGTGATTAGAGAAGCATTCTCTCGGGAGTCTATTGCACAAAGTAACAGTTCTGGGAAAGAAACTCTTAATGGAACTGGATCGTTACCATAGTTTGAATTTGAGTTTGAATTTTGTTTAACGGCATATCAAATTTTAATGAAGATTTTTGTTTTTATTCTTAATTTTAGAAAACCGAAAATGTCTTCTAACTTTGTATTCAAAAAAGTTTTGCTGAGATTATTTTTTTCCTTCAAAAATGTGTTATGGTAATAAATTTTTCTTCAAAAATGTATTGTTGATAATATTTTCCTTTCAAAAATGTATATTTTTCTATAAAAGTCTATTTTTATGTATATATATATTTTTTTAAATGTATTTTCCTACTTTCATAGTGTTTAACCCCAGTTTAGAGGGTTAACTACTTGCCCATAGCTGGGACCCCAACAGCTGCTCCCTCTCCGGCTCAGAGTTGACCTGGGAACAACAGCAAGAGGTGGTTCCACGCTCCTCACAACCTCCCAATTTGAGGCCTTGCTGCCGGATGCAGTTTACCGTCATGCTCAGGACCCCTTACCGAAGTAACGCGAAGCGAATTAAGTTTATTTGTCACCGTGAGCGTAACATGGAGGGTCGTAGCTGTGAAGGTCTAACTTGGTGGAACTAACGAATGTAATTCATTTGTCCTAGTAACATTGACAGAGTGGTAAGAAGCTTGAAATGTTTCGTCTATTGGATAAGAATTGTAGGACGGGAAAGGCCGTGCAAACGCTTTTGAATAGTGTCAAGGCAGGACAGTGAGAACTGGGTAGCACCATCCTAGGCATGACATCAGTATCCCATTCTTGGTCTGATCTATTACCTGTAAAGCATGTTGGGTATTTTTCTGGGGCAATACAAAGAATCGACCATTCTTCCAGCATCTTAAGCGATGACACGGATATACAAGTTCCATTTTAGGTACAATAGGCGTTGGAAGCAAAGCGCCTCATTGAGGATATGATCGCCCATCAGGTTAAGATCAAATTTACAACCTGTTTAGAACTTGCTACTAGTTTAGTTTTGGGTGTATTAAATGATACCAACCAGTTTGTCTCCCATTGAGCTGTGAGAAATATTAGCTGTCAGGCACTGATAAAATTGCATTAACAATTCTTAATAAATCCAACGAATACCCTTGAAAAAATGTTGGCCGAAAGGTTCCTCAGGTTAGGGTAGTATAATGACGTCCATTTTGTTCAGACCAAATAATTACTTCTTTCTGTGGGTACAAATCCTTGTTTGCATATATATATATATATATATATATATATATATATATATATATATATATATATATATATTCGTTCATTCTTAGAATATTGGTGCCCCTGCTATTTGCCTTAATCTCCTTGATAAGATCCAAAGAAGATTCAGCAATTTCTTATAAATACTTTCATGGTAATTGTTTGGATGTGTTTTTCGCTTTGTACACCGACTTTATGAATTTAAGCGCAATATGTGCGTTGTAGCACAGTGGATATCGGCTCGGAATGAGAAATCGGAGAGCCGAGTTCGAATTCCAGTTGAATTCCTTGCATTCACTTACCCTTGGGAAAGGTATTAATACGTTTATTCCTTCCAGTTATGGGTTAAATAACAGGACAGATTGGGTTCTATAGCTTTGGTCGGCAACCAGTCTACCGCAGAAATCAATGGCAACCTACTGCGGGATAATCTTCTGCCCAGTCAGTCATGTCTCTTTCGAGACATGATCGCCCAAGAATGAGAATGATATTTTTTTTACCCTAGTGATCGTAATAAAGAGTTCTATTCGAAATTCCTAGCACCTGAAGAACGTACAACGACTGAAACGTCGTAAACATGGTAATGAAGACAATGATCAGAGCAATATAAATAATGTATACTTTTCTTTGTTTCTAATGACATTTTGTTGTTTCTTAATAGCTTGCTGAGTTTTTGAAAAGCATCTTTTGCTATTCCAATGATTTCGGTGTGGCATTTTTCTTCTTACGGTGTGACATTTTTCTTCTTTCGGTGTGGCATTTTTTCTTCTTTCAGTGTCACACTTCCCCGGTATTTGAACTTTTCTACTAGTTTGATTTTGACGCCTCCAGTTTGCAGTTTGTATGCTCTCTTGTTAATAATTGTCTTCTCACAATTTATAGTTATTCTTTACTTCTTGCTTTCCTTCATAGTCGTGTCTAGAAGTTACTTCAGTTTTCTTTCTGTGGCGGCTATCAACACGGGACCATCGGCATATCATATTTGGTTAAGATTGTGTTCACCGATGATAATTGGTAGGACTTGTAGTTCTCTTAGAAGAGCTTCATCGAATAAATTCGATGAGAGTCACATACTTGTCTTTCGGCTGTTTCTATTTTGTGTGATCACTCAATTTCTGACCGTATGTCTTTCCTGAATAAATCAAGTTTTCCTAGCAGTTGAAATAGATCTTTGTGCTGTACCCTATCAAATGCTTCTTCGTAGTCGATGTAATATAAAACTACGCCCTTTTGTAATCCATCAGTCAGTCAGTTAAGTACCATACGTCATACACGCTTGGGCGATCATGACTCGAAAAAGACATGACTGACTGAACAGAATATTTTCCCGCAAAAGGTTGCCATTACTTGCTCCGGCAGACTGGTTGCCTACCAAAGCTATAGAACCCAATCTGTCCTGCTATTTAACCCATAGCTGGAAAGAGAAGAAAGTAATTAATACATTTCCCAAGGGTATTTGCGCGTAAGCGAATGCAAGGAATCCAACTGGAATTCGAACTCGGCTCACCGGATTCTCCTTCCCAGAAGAACGTAGTGGAAATTTGCGACAAATTGCTGCTACCGACCCAGATTAAAAAAGAGAGATAGTTTCCCAGGTTAAAAAGGGAATAGAGGTTCGATTACTGTAGAAGTCGTGTTTGCAAATTTTTATTAGTATTACTTTCGACTTCTGGGCTAGCGGATATTCATTTTATTGTATAAAATAAAACAGGGATGTCTCTTCAAATACGTGTACCCACTAAATATAATGTTTATAATAATAAGTAATTTTAAAGGAATACAAAAAAAGAACGGAAACTGTGCATTGTGTGCAAGTGACTAGTATTCAACGAAAAAACCAACATTAGATATACAAAACAACTGTTTTTAGAGAAATACGTCCATGCTCTAAATATTGCTACCATATGTGGTCTGATAGTTCTATATATTTAGAGATTGTTGATATAATACAAAAAAAAATCTGAAATGTTTTTGTTGTGCTCGCTCCTTAGTAAGATTTTCTTTTTCACATTCGGTAAACTAGCGCGTTTAAGTTCAAGTTTCATTTTCATCTGTGAGGAAATTGTTCAACATTCATTGCCGTATAGGAGAATTGATATTATTACATAGCAGTCCAGTACACTTTTCTTTACTTTTAACAATATTTTCTATGTTCCTAATGCTTCGTTTAGCATTAGTTGCTATTCCAATACACCTACGGATTTCTGTGTCATATTATCAATCGACTGGTAAAACACTACCGAATAGCTCCCGTTTGATCCTGGCGTCTCCTGTTGGAGTTTTTGGATAACCTTGTATTTTATTGAGCCAGCCATGAGCTGACTCATTTGATAGTTCACTAATAGAATGATTAACCAATCAGAAAGCTCAAAATATTCAATGCGACCTGTATAAAGGCGAACGTATTTTCCCGAGTATCGGTGATGTAGTCAGATTCAGTAGAGTGTCTGACTCGTGAGTGCTAATCTTTGACGTTGTTTCATTGAATAGATTACGTACTGTGCTGTATTCTATACTCATAAACTATGGTGAGCATGGTCAACATCTCCAATCTTCTGCTACTGTTCTACCGGTCATACATTCTGTCTTCTTACAGTTAGCAATGCTGTTTTCTCTCTTTCATATCGTATATTGTCTAGGAGCTCTCAAAGTTCACTTTCTTAGTCATCATCAACATAGTGTCATCTGCGTAGGAGGATTTAGGAGAGATTCAACAATGTTTTCCATAAAAGAATCAAATTAAATATATGCATTCTTTATTTTAAACATTTCATCCCCAAGCAAGGCAATAAAGCCACTAAGACGCCAGGTAGTTACTGAGTGTTAGAAAATATGAGAAAATACGATTAAGGAATGAGGAAAATAAAAGAACAGAAATTAAGAAGACAGAAGATAACGACTGGTATTGCATTTAAATTTTTGAAGATCAAAGTTGACGGGGAAACAAGAAACCGGAAGAGAGTTTCACAAGTACGAGAGAAGAAACTGTTAGCATAGAACTCACGGTTACATTTAGCCATTTCAACTGTAAAACTATAAGACATTGCCACTACCGAGAACTGGGTTTAAATTCATAAAGTCTAGGTACTGTACTAAAGAGCTCAATCGAACAATTACAATGAAAGTATTTATAGAAAAAGAACAGGGAAATTACATTACTGTGATGTGAAAGTGATTGAAGCAGACATGCTATGTCACATTACAGATTCACATTTGTATTATATCAAGATTTCCTAAATATATAGCAGAAGCACGAGACCAGATGTGGTAGCAATATTCAAAGCATAGACGAATGGTAGACTTATAAATGCCGTGATAAAATGTCTATTACAGCACTGTATATCAACTTTTATAGCAGCAGATCTAGCATTTGATTCAATATATAATCTTTCTACTTCATGTTAGCGGAAAACTTTCGTCCGAGCAGGCGCAATGAGTCAGTCTCCTAGATTTTAGCATCAGTAATTCTAATCGAAGCCAATAAGGTTTCTCTTAGTGGATCAAATAAGAGCTGTTTCTTTTTTTTGTGGAGTTAAAATTAATGATATTCCTTGCCTCATTTACAACAATAATGGTAATTATTACTTGTGGTATTGCCGAGGTGGATATGATACACAGAGAAAGTATGCTGCGGTATTATTCAGCACAATATCCGATGTTAAACGGATATACACGGAACAGTACAATAGTTACAATGACAGACAAGGCATAACTTACGACATAGAGGAGGCATTTAGATCGCAATGGTCGTCTAAGTACTCAGTCCGAATATTACTCAAATGACATTCGAATATTACGTCTCGAATGCTACTACTCTTTACTTAAACAGACCATTCAAGATCATGGACCATTCCATTATGTGGGTGCTGCAAGGATGTAGCCACTCTTCAACATGATTAAAAAATACAAGAATACTGATATCTAACATAAACTAAGTCTGCCTTTCTTTTTATTGAACAAAGGTAGTAAATGCTGAGAGTAAGCTCACTGATGATTGATGACACCAAAACGAGAGATATCAGCTGCTATAATGACTGCGCATGTGCGTTTAGTGTATCCGTTATCAGTTCTGAATAGGGTTAGCGCGTCGGGTGCAAATTCTGGTCGAGGTCATTGCGTTCATTTTCGCACATATACCCTTGGGAAAAGTAAGAAACTATATCTACTCTCCACATGTATGGATTAAATAGCAGGCATACATCTTGTTTTGGCCAGACGTGCAAAGAAGGACACATCTCCTCGCTCTTGGGACTCAACACTTGGCCTCCGTATTACGCACGGCACTCACTCACTATTTTAGCCCACTCCTTCACCCAACAATAGAGTTCAACATCATTCATTCTCTAACCTAATTTTATTCTTTAGTGTGACTATCATGAAAACATTCCTTACATTTATACACTCTTTCGGGAATTATCCATGAACACCAAATGTTCCCGATAACAAACGTTTGTATCTTATTTTGTTCAAAAAATGTGTCTGGGTTTTTTTTCTTCTAACCAATTCAAAACGAGTATGTTTGGTTCGTCAGCATAAGACATGATCGACCTCAAAAACTACCTAAAACCAACAGTCGCAATAGTAACATTCACAAACTGACATATTTTCTTAAGTTAAACTCTCGTAACGAAAAACTGGTGAGCCGAGTTCGAATTCCAGTTGAATTCCTTACATTCACAAACTCCAATAACGATACTGTAGTTCTACTTTTAGATTCAAATTCTTCTAATAATAGATGCCAAAAGTCTTACTAAAAAAAAATGTGCACCGTGACAAGAATCAAACCTCTATTCACTTCTTAACCTGAGAAACTATTGCTTTTTTTTTAACTGACAACAAGTTTTCTCAAATTTTCACTACGTTCTTTGTTCCCAAACGCCAACAACGTCAACGTTGGTGTCCCTCCAAATTCAAATTCTTCTAATACAAGCCGAGAGGTCAAAAGACTTACCAAATGAAATGTGTACGGCGACAAGAATCGAACTAAACCTCTATTCCCTTTCTAATATGAGAAACTGTTCCCTTATTAATCTAAGTTAGTACCAACTAACAGCAAGTCTTCTCAAATTTTCACTACGTTCTTTGTTCACATACGCCAACACCGGCACCATTAGTCTCCCTCTTAATTCAATTTATTCTAATCTTTTTACAAAGACAACTGGAACCTTATCCTACTTATATGTTCCATATAAGACATGTTTGAAAAAAAAAGGAACAAAACAGTAATTGTTTGAAGACGTTTACTGCTTAGTCTCTTTTGGAACTCGTCTCGAGCCACGTGTTATACAATCTGCCAAAGACTTCGTTTGTAATGCAGCAGTTAGCGGCGACAAAAGAAACTTCAGCGAACGTATTTCGGCCGACTTCGTTACATTCACTTCCGAAAAAATACTCTTGCAAAATTATGAAGCGATATTTTCTCCTTCCAGCTATGGGTTAAATGGTAGGGCAGATTGGGCTCTCAAGTAACCAATCTAGGAGAAGGACAACTCTGAAAATGAAACTGCATGCAACCCCAGTGAAACACATATTAGTGACACTACGATTGTGACAAGTATATGGAAGAAGAAGGTATAATTTTTTTTCTCGATCTGAAGTGTTTCTGTTTTATGACCGCTGAGGCGGGGGGAACATTGAGGTTGGGTCTTCTAAGTGGCAGTCACTTGACTGAAAATCAACAAAAGATGAAATAAAGGAAGTATGTGGGATCAAGTGATAACAAAGTTGGACCCTGGTGATTTCCGTTTCTGGTCTATATTAACAGTCACAGTAGGGATGGAGGAGGTCTGATCTGGTCTGCACGTAGCGGGGTAGGGGGCACATTTTTCATCGGGACCTTCAGATGCTACCCGTTCGTATTAGTAGCACAAATTATCTAGCACGACACAGTGAACCAACATTCTTAGCAGCAGGCCTAGCAATTAATTAAATTTTTTTTATATAATCATTTCAGCCCGAGCAAGGCAATTTTACTGCCACTTGTGCGCTTGGGGTTACATAGGAGGAGTGTGATGAGAAAGAGGATGTTATAGGGGTGCCTGAGAATGAATAATAGAAGGATGAGAATACTGGTGTGAAGAAAGCTGATGAGAGTAAAGTGAACGGAGAAACGAACATGTGGGAAAGGATGTTAGTCAGAGAGATAGGAGATGGCAATCGACATTACATTTAAATTCTTGGAGATTGTAGCTGTCAGGAAAGCAAGTATACGGAAGGGAATTCCATAGGCGGGAAGTGCGAGAAAAGAAGCTGAGAGTAGAAGTTGAGGTTACATTTTATTGGTTTCATTGTAAAAGGGAGAGACCTAGTTGCTAGTCTAGTAGCACGAGTAAATTCATGCAAAGGAAGCACCAGGAAGCTAAGCTCGTCGGAGCAGAAGCCGTGAAAGTATTTGTAGAAGAGACAGAGGGAAGCCACATTACACCGGTGAGAAAGTGACTGCAGATGAGCTACCAAGTCGGGATCTGTCACATTACAGATTCTCCGGTGGATTTTGTCAAGAACCCCGAGGTGAATATCAGGAGCATCCAACGAGATGTGACAGCAGTATTCAATGCATGGGTGGATAGTAGATTTATATATGTGCAGGATGGATTCAAACAGGAAAAACTTCCTGCCCCTACACAGTGAACCGACTTTCCTAGCAGCAGATTTAGCTGTGTATTCCATGTAGTCATTCCACTTGGGGTCTCCTGAGAGAGTTAGGCTTATGAGACGTAGTGTTTTGCTTTCAGGGAGGCTAGTCTGAGCCATGCTAATAGGAGCGATTGTTTATGTAAACTTTGGTTTTGGAAGCATTAAAATTCTCGAGCCATTTCTTACCCCAGTCCACCACATATTGGAGGTCCTTTTGAAGCTGAGAAGAGAGGTTTACTTTGTCAGCCTCAGTGAGGCGAGAGTAAATGGTGGTGTCGTCAGAGTAGATGCCTACTTGGGATCTGATTACATCGGGGAAATCGTTGATGAAGATCAGAAAAGGCGTAGGACCTAGAATAGAGCTTTGAGGGACACCCGCGTTCGTATGATAGTATCTGAAAGCATGCCCTTTCAGTACTACCTCCATTACTCGATTTGAAAGAAATGACTGGATTAGATCAAACAATTGTCCAGTTATACCATAGGCCCGTAGCTTGCGTAGAAGGCCAGTCTGTCAAACGCTTTGGAGATATCCAGAACAACAGCTCGAGCTTCACCGTTTTTATCGAAAGCCTGATATATATACTCAGTGATGGTCGTTAGCATATCAGCAGTAGACCTGGTAAAGCGGAAACCATACTGTTTGTCAGGGAAGGGACTGTGGGTTATAAGATGCTGACCCCCCCCCCTCGACGTTGATAATGGCCTCGAACACTTTGCCTAAAATTGTTAGGAAGCTGACATGGCGATAGTTAGAGGGGTCCGAGGGTTCTCCAGAATTCTTAAATTCAGGAACCACAGAGAAAGACTTTCGGCAGGCAGGAAAGCAAGAAGCAGATAGGCAGTAGTTATAGAGTTTGGAGAGGACAGGGGAGAATTAAGGAGCACATTTCTTCACGACACTGATTGGGAACCGTTGCCTCCGCTCGCTTTATGAGGATCAAGCTTTAAAAGAGGGGGTAATTGGGACGTCACTCAGTTCAGCCTCAGTTCTAGGTGAGAAGTCGGTACGAATACCCCAAACAAATCCAGTGTCGAGTTGGTGGAGAATCTGCGAGTAAAGCACTCTGCCTTGTCTGCTGAAGATGTGAGGACCTCAGATTCATTGATTTGAGCGGAGATTGAGGAATTACTGTTACTTTGTACACTTTTACAGAGCCGCCAGTAGTCTTTGGAGCCAAATTTACGGGATGCTATACGCTGATTCGTTCTGTTAGCAAACAGCAGCTTATTGTCATTAAGTATTTTCTTGCATTCATTACGAGCAGAGGCAAAAAGGCGCCTTTTATGGTCCGACGCGTGGCTCCGATAAAGCCAAAAAAAGTGATTCCGGTGGGCAACCATGGGAGAACCAGGGGGATGAAAGCATCGATACCATCATGAACCCAAGAGGAAACCTCGGACGCGCAGTCGTCAACTGAACGACTAAAAACTTTGTTCCAAGGAATGTCACACAGGAAATCACCGAACGAGTCCTAGTCTGCTCTTTGATAGTAGTAAGATATTCTGCTGGTCTGAGGTTTCTTGGTGGAAGGGAATTGGAAGGAGATATTAACGGAAACCACCACATGGTTAGAGTTTCTAAGAGGACAAATCTGCTTGACATTGCAAGAGTCAGGTATGGAAGTGAAACAGAGATCTAGCAGTGAGTCAGTTCCATTAGGGTTATTAGAGAAACGCGTGGGGAAATCTACCACTTGCGTAAGAGACTGAGTGATTGAAAAGTTCATGGTATTGACACCAGCAAGATCTGTGACAGTTTTCCAGCCACATGGCGTGGTGAGCATGGTGGGAATTAAAATCTCCAAACACAAATATATGAGCGAACGGACGAGAAGAAATGGCTTATCAATATTATTTGAGATGCTGTCAAGTACGGAACAGTCACGAGATGGGGGTGGGGGGTAGTAAAGAAAGAAGAGATAGCCAACCGAGCTTAGTAGAGAGAGATGAAAACGCATGTAAAAATGATATTGAGATTCAAGATCTTTACATTTCATGTCTGGTTAAAATGTTAGTCTGAGAAGCCGCAATGAGTCATTATCCTGAAGGTTAGCATCAGCCATTCTCATGGATGACAGAAAGAGTTCCCTCAGACGATTGCCTCTATTAACAACAAGTTGTAGTTTATTTTTTGATCAGCTGCTAATTTGACTTTATCGAATTGATTAAACTTACTAAAACAGGAGTAGATGGTTGGGTCATCAGCATAGATACCGATTTGAGAACTGATGATTTCAGGAAGGTTGTTGATGAACATTAAGAACAATGTAGGTTCACGGATAGAGCACTGTTAAATACCTACATTAATGCAAAAAGATCTAGAAGAGTGGTCATTCAAGACAACTTTAATTTCGGGATTTGATAGGGAAGACTGAATCAGTGAATAATAGGTATGTTGTAATTAAACTATACAAGTTAACGCACAAAAGAACATACACAAACAGTTTGAATGAAATTTAAATGCGAAATCTGTGTAACGTGAGTTCATTTTCTTTTCTGTCTGCCAATAACCCCTAGGTATTAGGATAAGTGTTTAAGCTTAAATGTACGTCATTTTAAAGCTATTTTCATGACTCCTGTAATTAAACTGAATATATCTTTAATCAATGTAATATTTTAAATGGATAAACAATTTAGATATGAAATTTAATCACCTTGTCGTCAGTGAAACGACAGGTACCGAATTAGTTCTCATGATAATATTAGACCACTGCAAAAATCCGTACTCGATTAGAAAATTTAAAATAATGAAAATCAATCGCGAACTTTTGCAATGATTTGATACCGAGGAAAGTGCTGAATCAATTAGACTTGTTGTCACTTTCTCATCAACAAAGATACATTTGCTAGCACTGACATGAAAACTTAGCCAGTATACTAATGATAATAATAGGGGTTTCGATTCTCGCAACCTGTTGTTATCGTCAATAGAAAAAAGACAAAAGGGCATTGTTGGTGCAACAATACCAAATAGTAAAAATGAGAAACCAGTGTCGCCATATTTCAGGTGCTTATCACGGCGATCATTTATATATATATATATATATATTTCGCGACATCTTGTTTATTCGGTCTTTCAAGGATATGTCATCAACGCGAAACGGGACAAGTTGTCCTTCCCTGTACCCTTTCCCGAACACTGTCTCCGTAATCGTTTTTCACCTTCCCTCAGCAACAATAAGAACTACAAAAAGGGCAGGGCTCTTATCTCCACCCTCTCAATTACCCACTACACGTATCCTGCCTCACTATCGTTACCAACATCGTTTTCTCATTCCGACGAATCTAATTTCTCCCAATTTTTCCACACAAATGAATCACGATAAAAAAAAATCAGCTCCTAAAGCCTCTAACCCATCACCCCACAGGACAATATACAATTTCCCAACCCCCGTCACAACAAGCAAGTCCACGTGCAAGCAATCGACTTTGTATCCCAACCGTACCCTGACCTCCACCTAAATGTCCAAATGGTTTAAAGAAATCCCCGCCACTAAATTAAAAAAAACAAACAAAAAAAAACCGTCCCAGTTCTCTACGCCTAATTCATCCTAACTTCAACCCCCACTTACAACACCATCTTCACCGTTTGAATTACAGTCAGTCTGTAGGCAGTTTTACTGACCCTCCCCAGTCTGGTGCTATAAACACTCAACCCAGAAGAGTTTCTCCCCAACGTCTTCGAATTAAGGGTGTCGTAAGGGTGCTTTCCACTCCCCAACCTAGCTCTAATTTAACCCGTCAGTGGTGAGAATAGATCTGTGTAAGAATAAGATAAGTAAAATATATCACAAGCATCCGACTTACATAAATAAATATATACGTGATGGCTGTCGCCTCACTTGAGAGTAGGACCATCGCTTACAATTGGCAAAGTCTTTTGAGAGTAAGAAAACCGCAATTACCTTCCCAATTCTTAAAATGGCGTAGAACCATTGCTCAGAGCGTGGGAGGTGAATTCAATCGTAAGATAGCTGATATCAAGTGTATTGTTATCATAACTTCCGCTAAGTGGAATGAAAATTTCCAACAATTCCTTAACCCGTAAAAAACTTGCTCACTTGTATATCATACCAGCAACGATATTCTTTTACGTACCGTGTTCCTTCAAAAATATGCAGGGCAATTCTAAGTGAATTAGAAGTTCTACCAGGATTTATTATTTGCGGCCACAATCTTAACAACAAAAGATGACACAGCGTTAATAGTAAAGACGGGAAAGAAACTACAAAAGCTCCTGAAGAAGGTAGCTAAGGAAAGCGAGCAGAAAGGACTAAATATAAACTATAAGAAGACGGACTGCATGGTTGTTAGCAAAAGACACAGTTTCCTGGACCTTCTTGATAAGATTTGTTTTGTTATTTCGTCCAGACCAAGTTCCACTGTATTATGCAATGCTTTCCTCTGTCCTTTTTGCTCTCAATCGGTCCTGTGAGTATCAAATTTTCCAACCTCTCTTTCCTCATTATGTGCTCTGGAAATTTCAACCGTCTCTTCCTGATGTTAAGTATAAGTTTTCTTTTATGTTGACATTTTCTCTAAAATGTCGTCCTTGCTCATATCCTCAACATCGTTTTGTAGAACCACAGTTCTGCAGCTTTAAGTTTCATCATCTTTGAATAGATTATCCAGTATTCATTGCCATTAAAGTACACTCATCTTATATAATAGGGACCTCTACTAATTTGCTGAAAAAACAGCATAGCATGAAGGAAAAAAGCTCAAACTTTATAAAAACAAACTTTATTTCCGTCAAAATATTTATGTTATTATTAAGAGAGAAAATCAAAGTAACTTTTCATTATTTTTTTAAAAAATTGTCATAGTAATTTAGAGACGGGTTAAAGGAAGATAACTCATGACTACCGAAAGAAGCTTCGCACAAGGACTGAGAATGATATACTCGAGTGATCGTAATAAAGAGTTCAGTTCGAAATTTCTAGCACCTGAGGAAAGCTGGAGCGTACAACAGCCGAAACGTAACGTCGTACAAATGGCAACCAAGATGGGAATAATAGTCAGAATAATGTAAATAATGTAAGTATTAACTCATCTCAGAAATATAAACAAATTTTTCTCACAAAAAATCTTGGTGTGTTTTTTTTTTGTGTGTGTTTTTCTTTCTTTTTCTTTTTCTTTTTTTTCGTCGGTGGTTAACCAAATTTTTACCAGAGTTTACTATAGATAATGCAACCCATTTTTTTCCGGTGAAAAACACATTAGGCTAGCAATTTTTGCAAAAATCAAATAATTGTCGGATTTTAATGAAACTTTCGGGACTTGTATACAAATTAATTAATTTTTTTTGAATCATCATATGTATAAAATGTTCTTAAAATTATTTTTTATACATCATTTGCCACCTTCCTCCACGTAAATTTATGAAATTTTCCAGAAATTAAAGTTTTTATTAAAAAATTGGTTAATTAGAATATATATATATTCAGAAATTATAACATGGATATGTTACAATATCACTACAAAAGTAGGTATTTTGTTTCGACACTTCTTGTATCTTGTCAAGTGATGTGGTTATTTGCTACTTTGTATTGAGCACTTTTTAAAAAATAGTGTTTCTTTGGACAAGGAATATTATTCCACCCATACTTGGATATATATATATATATATATATATATATATATATATATATATATATATATATATATTAATCGTTTCAACCCAAGAAGTACAGGAGGCTACGTAAGAAAGTGAAAGTATAAGCAGTAAGAGAGTAAAGAGAAAGAACCAGTTGCATAGGGTGTCACAGAAAGGGCAAGAAAAGGCTGGGAACACAGGTGTGAAGACAGTTGCGAAGCTAAAGAGAAAGGAAAAGAACAAGATACATGGAGTGATGTAGAAAGGACGAGGGAAAGATTGGGGTCAAGTGGATAAGAGATGGAAATTGACATTGCATTTAAATTCCTGGAGGTTGTAGCCGTCAGGAACGCAAGTATACGGAAGGGAGTTCCACAGGTGGGAAGTGTGAGAAAAAAAAGCTACTGGAGAAGAATTGTCGGCTGCATTTGGTGGGTTTAACTGTAAAATGGTGAGACCTTGTTACCAGTCTGGTTTCTCGAGTAAATTCTTGTGGAGGGAGCACCAGTGATCGAAGCCATGAAAATATTTGTAGAAAAGACAGAGGGAAGCCACATCTCGCCGGTGAGAAAGTAGCTGGAGTCGAGCTGTTAGGTCTCGACCGATCACATTACAAATTTTCTTTTGGAGCCTGTCGAGAACCCTGAGATGAAGAGCAGGGGCGCCTGACCAGATATGACAACAGTATCGGAGATCTGAACAATAGATACAAAAACAAAGTCAGGCGATATGGCCATGTTTACTTTTATCCACTGTGCTACGTGGCTAAAAGCGTAACTTGAACTAAAGAGTTGTAAGTTCAATACGCGGCTACAGCAATGGTGAACAAAAGCTTAAAGAGTTGAGCTAAAGGAAGATAACTGATACTGAGACATCCGGAAAGAGCATGGCAAGTGGAACTCGAAAAGTCTACCCGGGTGAACGAAATAAAGGGTACAGCACGAAATTTCAGTCATCTGAAAAATGCTGGAACATACAACGGCCGAAATGTCGTGAATATGAGGACAACAGAGTTTTTAAGAGTTTTTTTTTTTTAAGGCCTAAAAGAGTTATTAAACGCCCTCTTTCTTTAAGCATTAGATAACGCAGGAGTAGAAATTGGAGAGTAATTTTATTTTCTATTTTTTGTTTATCTGAAGTTATATTTATCAACTTTGCATTTTCTACTAATATTCATTTTTTTATTAGTTGATTGTTTAGGTGTTAGTACTATCAAAAAGTCAGTACAAATAATTTTTTTGTGTGTTTAAAAAGGACTTCATCTCCAAGTATTTTACGTTTAAATTCCAATATATGCTTTTATTTTTGTTTCTCTTATCTTTTTTCTAAAATGAACAATCTTTCGAAATTTCTGTTTGTTCATTTATGCCATCCAGTTAAGTGCCATAAGTGATATACAGATTTCAGCGATCATCTCTCCAAAGAGGCATGACTGACTGGACAGAAGATTTTACCGCAGTATGCTGCCATTACTTTCTGTGGTGGACTGCTTGGCAACCGAGGCTATAGAATTTAATCTGTCCTGCTATTTAACCAATAGGCTAGAGGGAAAAGAGACAGATTAATACCTTTCCCAAGGTTATTTGTGCGTAAGTGAATGCAGCGAATTTAACTCAGCTCTCCGATTTCTTGTTCCGAGCCGATGTCCACAACACTATCCATTATTTCATAATTTGTCATGCTTTGTAATGTTTTTGTCTTATTATTAAAAAAATACCGTTATTTTATTTTTATTTTTATACTAATACAATGTTTATATACATACATTATGTTCCAAAGGTTGTCATAGCCGGTGATAGTAGGTACAAGCTTCCACTGTCTATAAAATGTTTCTGTGGCATGCGTCTCAAGTAGCAATTTAATGACAATCAAATCCAGCTTCAAGCCGGAGAATGCGGCTAAAGAGGAAAACTGGCGCCCCATAACCAGCTGATTTGGGTAATCAGAGCATGACAGCCCAGGAAGTCAGTCCATCTCGGTGAAGGAAGCTTTTAATTTTAAACCTCCGCTGTTCTGCGGTCATATTCAAAACACGGAAAGGTCTATGGAAGTAAATCCATACAAAAATCCCTGAGTGAAACCGCGAAGGCAGGTGGCAGTCAACATTGACAACTTTCTGGTAACTTCTCCAGCCAAGCCGTTTCCAAATGTAATGGTCCCTGTTCTTTTGCATCTTGTCATTCGACCGAAAAGCAGGACATGTAGTCTAGACAGCGCTCGATCTCCATATACCAATGCCCAGGCCTGCGTCCTGGAGAGGTCACTCCAGTTTCAGCGCCAAAGAACTGAATTTCGACCATCAGGACGCTACCTTTATCTCGCGAGATAAACGGATGGCTACTAAAAGAAAGAAAGAAAAAAGAAGAGACTTTGTAAAATACATTGCCACTATTCTGTGTGTATATTTCCGTTTCTCGAATGGTCACCAAATTTAAAAAGTTGTTTTTTTTAAATTCAGATGTAGAAGACCGGTTGGCAATTACCTGTCTTCCTACTTAACTTGGGTCAACGTCTTGCTCCGAACCGTGAAATTAAGAGGAAGACTTCATCTCAATCTAATTAAAACTGTCACCGTCATCAAGGAAATAACACATATATGTGCACTCACGGTCATATTCATTAAGCCTGGCATTCACTGACACTGAATTCACACAACGGCGCATAATAATTGAGTAAAACATCTGAAGAAGACGGCTGTAAAGCGAACGCACAAAAGATTTAAAAACTGGAAAACACTGTTATAGAAATGCAGATACAAAAGCAGGAACGATGAATAAAATGAATACTTTAGTTTATCAAGAACACAAATGAAAGAGATAACATAGACATAGGTGTATGTATAGACTGACATTTGGAGAAACAGATACTTATGTATGTTGACAGATCTATTCTAGTATATCGACATTTTTCGTCTGCGTATATTTATATATTTGGTTATCACGGAAAAAAGAAAAACCCAGCAACCTATGTTTTTTTTTTCGCAGTGTCAAAGGTAGTGCCATAAGATATGTGAAGTTGATCTTCGAGATAAGTAAAGATCACCAAAAAGGATCGCTTGCAATCTTTAACAAAATGAAGTCATTCACATTAACGTGCCAAAAGTCCAGACTGGATGCTGTATATCGTTTGCGATCCCCTCTGGCCCAGCAACTCAAAGTAGCATCACTTTCCCAAGTGACCGGAACACCACATGTAAAATGATCAGCTGTCCAGTTTCAATAGCTGTTCATAGTAATAGATATGGGCACTTTGACGTGGTGTAAGGGTTACCAAGGTTGTCTCGCTAGAGTTACGACTGAATAGTGAGTTCGTTTCTCACTGAGTTCTTCATAATTCGGCCTTGTGCCACATACTTAATCTACGCTTAGACAATCACTGTAGTTGCCCTCTATTTACAGATACAATCCTCACGAATACTTATGTTGAGGAAACGTGGTGGTCACATCATAACTTGGAAATCTCTGAAATTCTCATCAAATCAGTTTTGGGTAATTTGGATCCACCTACGCAATGCATTATCCTGTAGGATAATCGCGTTGTTTTAGGGGTACATGGAGTCCAGGCAAATGGTGCAAAACGCAATGGTGCTTTTGACTGGATAAGCGGACCAAAACTATGCATCGTGAACATGTTTTTATGGAACCGTCTGCACTATATCCTGTTGACAACTATGTTCTATCGCTTCACGAAGTCTGTGCTGTACTCAAACCTTGCTATCAGCCCGAAACAAATGGAACTGTGTCTCAACAAACTGCACCACACGTTGCCAATCTTCTGAATAACAATTAGTGACGTTGTGTGCCAAAATTAGGCTCTGTGTCCGGTGTAGCGATATTAACAAGCGACTCCTGGTAGGTTATGCTCCCATCTGCTATAGAACGCTAATCTGGCCTGCGGGCTGTTCGTCCGGTACATCCTGCATTGTGGATGTGCTTTGCGCTCGTGTCGCTTGTCTGTTATCACAGACAATTCTAGTCAGACATCTTTGGGCACAATTACTAAAGAGCTAAGGTAGGTTATTGCTATGCTGAAGGTGGATGGTAATGGTTTTCAAGTAAACATGCAACAACGATGATTGGTAAATGTCATCATGTTGTATCCCGGGAGGGGTTAAACAGAGAATAAATAGTGCAAGAAATAACTCTTAACACTAAAGATATATAGAGATTTATTATACCCCAGTACAATAAACCAAATACAAGTACACCAACGAACAGTTAACAAGAATAACATTTAAGAAGGCAATGTCTCTGTATAGGACGTATGCGTCCGTCATGAGAAGAAGGCTTCCGTCTAGTGACGTCTAACTCTCGTCTAAGGCCGATCGATCACTCCCGTGTAATGACGAAGACTCGTATAGTCACGAACACTCTCTATCACACTCGATCACTCTGTAGTTCGTTCCCGTCTAGGTCTTTTATAACCCGGGCCATACCCATTCCTGGGTAGGACAGGATATTCCTCCACAACACATCACAATTTCAAAAAATGGAATGTTTTATTCATCTGGCACCCAATATCATTTCCCACCGCCGTAATGTAGCTTCGTTGTGTCTTTTCTATAAATACTTTTATGGTAATTGTTTGGATCAACTCTTCGCTATGATACTTAGACTTTATGAATTTAAACAACAAAGTCTCATCGATTCACAGTTGAAATGGCTATATGCAACCGTAAGTTCTATGCTAACAGTTTCTTCTCTTACACTGCTCACTTGTGGAACTCTAATATGGCTTCTTGTTTCCCAGTCAATACTAAACTTATATACAATGTCAATCGTTGTCTTCTGTCTTCTGTCTTCTTAATCCTTGTTCTTTTATTGTCCTCTCTCCTCAATAGTATATTTTCTCATATGTTCTAAGACTTGCTAAACTCTTGCGTCTTAGTGGCTTTATTGCCTTGCTTGTGTCAAAATGATAAAAAGAGATACCGAGTTACAATATACTGAGTTGTATATCGAATTCATAAAGTAATTTTCCTGAAACGTCGTGGTGAATTGTACCTTTTATTCTCTATCATTTCTTAGGTAAAACAAAATGATAATTTCATAGCAAACTCAGTTTTACTATAAACAGTTCAATTTTACATGAAAAGGCACTCGTCTTTCTTGGGCGACCAATAACTAATTTGAGAATTTTTATTTTGTTTTTTATAGCTTATCAACCTTTTTCACGTTATTCCTTCCTAACCTTTTGTTTAACGTAGTGTTGAATATCAATACCTTCATTATATCATTATTTTCCTTCTAATTACATGTGCTATCTATTAGAATTGTTGTCGCTGTTGACAGTTTGAAAGTGATGTGAGTTTTCTTATTTGGTGAAGATTTACGTTAGCGTCAGTCTATAAAGCTTGATAAAAGATTTTCTTCCTGAAACCCTGAAGGATTAATTCGGTTGAAGCTATTTTAATAACTGATCTGAGAAAACAGAGGTAAATAGATTCTAGACAAATACAAAACCACAATCTTAGGGCACTCAGTAGGGAAAGGTTAGCAAGATTTATTTTCTAACGAAAATTCTACAGGCGGCGCAAATAGATCAAATAGATCAAATTATAAAAAAACCGATAGATATAACCAGATATAAACAAATAGGTATGTGGGAAAATAAACATCAAAATTGTCAATCATCAAATGATAAAAAATAGTTTCAGAGTCGGAGGATTCGCGCATCCTTCCGGTTAATAAATTAATCCTTTGAAAATAAATATTTAACATTTTCCAAACATCGGGTTGAGGTCACGCCGACAAAAAAAATGCTTCATGATCCTTTTGAAGAGTATTTAAGCAAAGCTCATAGATCAGACAAGCAGTAAGGAGATAGAGACGACAGCATACGACAGCAGGTTACGACGATCACAGCTCCAAAGATATTCCTTTACACCCATTTTCCTCCCCAAGCTACGTGACTTTTACACTTTCCTTCCCACTTTCTCTCTTGCCTGTTTTTCTCACATATAGACGCGAAGAAATTACATTTCTTTTCGTCTTAACAAACCACTACAAACCAGCACTGTAAGAACACTCATAAAAAATTAGTTGTAAGAAACACGAAAATAACTATGTTTTATATTTTCAGATTTAAAGACTACTCTGACCTTTTTATTTGCTGTGGATTGATTCAAAACCGCATTTTATACATAGGGAAGAAAAGCAAATAACTGGGTTGCACCACAGATTATTTAAGAAAAAAATAATTAAAAATGGCTTTTCAAATACTGCGTACTTCCGGTTTTTTATTAACCATAAAAGGCAATTCGCGTGCGTAATGGCGGAAGAGAACTGGTCTCTTTTTACCGTCTTTAAATGAAAATAAAGCAAGAGGCAAAATTGGAAAATTTTTCCGGTCTGTTTCATACTTATGCTCTCCTGAACATAGATCTACTTACAAGCATGAAAGCGCCCTTTTATAACACTATCAGTTGACACTAACAATATATGTGTGACTGTATCTGACTGTTAATAAGTACGCTTATGTATGGATGCCGATAAATACGCACGAGCGTGTGTGTGTGTACGTAGTCACCTTTTCAGACCTTTCTCTGACGCATACAAATTATCATCCGTATTTATGCATGAATTTACCGGTTGCATGGACACTCGAATTAGAAACTTTCCGGGACGGGGTTTTGTCGCGATTATATTACAATTCCAATGTATATGTCTAATATGTAGCTATCTAGTTACTTGTATATTAAGACCTTTATATTTTATTTGCTTATTATTGGAAGGTCGTTTTCGTACTTTGATTTAACTCTCGTGTTGACGTGAGATTATTTTTTGGGCATATAAAGATAGATAGATTTTTGCATTATTGTTCACTTAATGCAAGGTCCAAGAGCCACTTAATGTAGTTAATAAATTATGTTGTTGTAAGGTCGTAAAAGGAGGGAGAAAGAGGTACATATTATGAGAATATATAGGATGGATAACGGTTGAATGTAGACTTTATGGAACAGACTTCCGGCAGGTTGTTTTTTCCGATCACTACAATATGGGGAAGCGTTCTTTCGGGAATCTGTACCATACTGTATCAGATAGATAGATTAAATCGATAGGAACATAGATAGATAGATAGATAGATAGATAGATAGATAGATAGATAGATAGATAGATATGAAGTGTGAAGAGAGATGGAAAGAGTGAAGATGAGAGGGGGGTCGTTTTGCGTGTGAATGTTTAGGGGGTGTTTTCTATGAGGGGATGTTTTGTATGAGGGGTGTTTAGCAAGTGAATGTTTAACTAACTAATTAAACAAATTATTACTACTGCAGCGTCGCAAAAGTGGATTATCTCCCTTTCTACAGGAAGAGTTTACTAACGTCCTATGGGTTACATAATTTCCCGTGAGTGACGTCAGTACGTGGACGACAACACCGCGTGGATGACAAACGTCAATTGCTGCGTAGATCGCCAGGAAGATAGATTAAGTAGCAAGCGGTGTTTGGGGAATAAAAGAACGCCATTCGGCCAAATAAGGAACGTAGTAGAAGATATTACTCGGCCGGATAAAAAAAAAGACCGTTATATTCGTCCTGTCACACTTTGCTTGTTCTCTTCATACATGCTATAGGTACCTATTCTATCAAACACTCTTCCCATCTGCCCAACCCTCATCCTCAGTATCCTTACTCATCTGTCACCTTCCTCCTGACATTCCCTATGTCTAACCACTCCTTCTCTTTACCTTCCCCTATGTAGCCCCATGCGCAATAGTGGCAGTGGAATGCCTTGCTTGGGGTGAGATGATTAAAAAAAAAACTTCCACTAAATCGCTAAAAAAAACAGCATGGTATGAAGACAAAAGGCCATAAATTCAATAAAAACGAACTTTTTCCATCAAAATGTTTGTTATTATTAAGAGGAAACATCAATCTTTTCTAACACGTTCGAAATTTTGGTAAAGATTTTGTTTTTATTTTCGTTATCGGAGAGCCAGATCGTTACGAGAGTTTATAATGGAAAACGTAATATTACATAACTCACTTTCTTTCCGGTGACAAACACATTAATTTAGAAATTCTTGTAAAAAACTTTCAAGACTTATTCACAAATGAATGAATTATTTTTGAAATCATTATTTGAAAAAAATATTGGTAAAAATATATTTTTTTACATCTGTTACCCCACTTTATGTAAATTCATGAAATTTCAAGAAATTAAATTCTGTAGACAAAATTGGTTTTATTACTTAACCGCAAGACTCTTTGGGGGATGTAAACTATGTATTGTTGCTTTAAACCATTTCGCTACTTTTTACCGAAAATCTGCTCCGGGTAGACATTATAGTCAGTAGGAAAACTTCTTTTTTTTTTCGATTAATGATGAAATTTTACAAGAATTGTTTTCATTTTTGTTTTTTTAATTCTGATAATTTATAAAGTTTCAAAAATATTTTTTTAAATATTTCCAAGACTTGTAGACGTTGGGTTTGTTGTTTATAAAGTGAAGACTATATTTACTAATCAAAAATTGAAAAGTTTAATACAAATCATCTCGACATCGTATTTTTAAAATAATTTTCGATTCTGTTTTTTTTTTTTTTTTGTGTGTGTGTGTGTGTGTGTGTGTGTGTGTGTGTGTGTGTGTGTGTGTGTGTGTGTGTGCGTATTTTAATTTTTTTTATTATAATTTCTATGTGTACATTAAAAGGTCATGTGTTTTAGGGTTCCTTCCCCTTACCGGAAAAAATGTACAATTCCCATCTGCCCAACCCTCATCCTCAGTATCCTTACTCATCTGTCACCTTCCTCCTGACATTCCCTATGTCTAACCACTCCTTCTCTTTACCTTCCCCTATGTAGCCCCATGCGCAATAGTGGCAGTGGAATGTCCCTTGTGATCGCCGTACACCTATCTTATCTCGCATGTGTCAATCAACACATTTCAAATACGGTGGCCAGCCCCAAAATTTCAATTCTGGGATTAAGAAAAAGTTTTATTCTAAATTTCATGCTATAAATAAGTAATACTTGTGTAAATTAGATTAATTTAACATTAAATTTGCTAATTTTCTAAAAAAATAATGTGTCACAGACGTATATTTTATTTTTGAAAGATTTTTAAAAGAATTAACTTTCGTTTATAAATGTGTCGATCGCACAAAAATGGCCGAAAAATTGAAAAATTGAAAAGAATCTCAAAATTTTAGACACCTATCAAAATAATTTCTGTTTAAAATACACCGGAGTATTTTGCTTACTGGAAATAGTGAATTTAATCATTTAGCTTTTAATTAAAACTAAAAGAAAATAATTTTTTTTTAAAATTTTATTTAAAAGTTAATTATCGAAAATGAGTGGAGGTACCTATGCTATAATTTTCCTTGGGTAAACACAATTTCGATACATTTTCTTAATTGAAACTTTCGAAACATGTTTCCAAATTTACATGTTTGTTAGTGTTTACAAAAAAGGATGTCGATTTAGACATGTGTACCGACTAAATATCACGTTTACAGTAGTACGAAATAATGTCTAATTAAAAAAATCATTAAGGATATTGCATCATCGAGTTTCAAACAAACTCAAATATTACATCATCGTTATATGCGAAACAATGTTATTTTGTCTGGGCTGATTTGAAAGCTGAGTTGTTTTTAAAAAATAGTTTCAAGTAAGTTTTATGCTTCAAAAATGAACAAAAAATCGTCACTTCCTAACATTCAAAGAATATTATTACACAGAGAGAAGTACTCAAAACATGAAGTCTCAGTCCATATGTGTTGTAGCAAGACTATATTTTCCTAATGCCAAGTAAGTAACTAAGTACCAATATATTAGCTCTACTAAGATGAGATAGTATTTACATTAATATTTTTTTTAAATCATTTCACCCAAAGCAAGGCATTTTACTGCCACTGTTGCGCAGGAGGTTACGTTAAGGAAAGTGATGAGAACGAGCGGTTAGTTATAGGAAATGTCAGGAGGAGGGTAATAGACGGATGAGAATACCGGTGTAAGGGGGGTGGAGTGGATGGAGAGAAGAGCTTGAGAGAATGGATGCGAGTTAATGGGATAGATGATGTCTGTTGACTTTACATTTAAATTCCTGGCGATTGTAGCTGTCAGGGAAGCAAGTATATGCAAGGGAATTCCACAGTCGAGAAGTGAGAGAAAAGATGTTAGAGTAGAAATTGCGGTTATATTTTATCGGTTTCACTGTAAAATGGCGGGACCTAGTTGCTAATCTAGTAGCTCGTGTAAATTCATACTTATGGGGCACCAATGAGCTAAGTTCATTGGAGCAGAAGTCGTGAAATTATTTGTAGAAGAGGCACAGGGAAGCCACGTCACACCGGTGAGAGAACGACTGCAGCCGGGCTGCAGAGTCGGTGTCGATCACATTACAGATTCTCCGTTGGATTTTGTCAAGAACCCCGAGGTGAATAGCAGGGGCACCCGACCAGATGTGGCAGCAGTATTCAATACACGGGCAGATAGTAGATTTATATATGTGTTTGATGGATTCAGACGGGAAAAACTTCCTGGCCCTACACAGCGAACCGAGCTTCTTAGCAGCGGATTTAGCTATGGATTCAATATAGTCATTCCACTTGAGGTCCGCTGAGAGTGTTAGGACAAGGAGGCGTAGTGTTTTGCTCTCAGAGAGGCTAGCCTGATCCATGCTAATGGGGGGTAGGAGCGATTGTCTACGATGGTTAATAGCAGCTTCGTTTACATCGGACTGTTGTCCTCATCTTTATTGCCATGTTTACAACATTTCTACCGTTCTACGCTACAGCTTTGTTCAGGTGCTAGGAATTTTAAAAACTTTCACTGTGAGACAAGCTGATAAAGAAGGTTTAATTACTGTAAATGTCCTTTTCGCCTATGCATTTTAAAAGTTTAGATTCGTCACAAAAACAGTTGTACCAGCCCTTAGAGTTAGGCTGAGGTTGGTTGATGAGAAAGTTAAAGAAGGGAGAGTGAGATTAGCACCGCCTATATGAAGTGACGGAACAAGAGTTAAGGGGCAGCTTGATTCCTCTGGCCACTCCCAAAATGGGGCTGGACAACCCTAAATTTAGAAATTTACACGGGTAAACATATTTTTAAAACATGGGATTTTAGAAAATGGTTGATGATAAGGGTGGAACGTAACCGAACAACTAACTCTGGTCAACGTCACACCTACCGGACGTAGGACTCTATATAAGCTGAAGGTTTGGGCAACTATAGTCCTCACATTAGTGCTACTGGAATTCACATCGTTCTCCGAGAACCTCCTGACCGCCTTGTGTCGGTCTTGAAGATGAGAACTTAGAAGCTTTAATTACTACTAGCACAAGCTGCAAAATCTAAAAGGGAATCCCAGTGTCATTTGATTATAACAGTAAGTGGGAAGAGTTAAAACCGGTGTATACAACAAATCATATGTAAAGTAAAGCGTTATTACATTTTTAACCCAAGTTAATTTTTTTTATTTCAAAGAACTTTTTCTTGTGTATGCCCTAGCCGTCGACCTTTTATTCATTTCCATTTACTTCTAAAAAAACGTGACAGAGACGTGAATAATCGTGAAGGTAGCAAACGCAAGCTAGATCAAGTGGAACTGCGCTCATCACTACGATACCAGCGACAACTCAGCAACGCATTAACGAGCAACGAGTCAGCTAGATGGTAACCATGGTGGTCTGAAGGAAACTAGAGACCAACGCATGGGGGCGGGGATTCATCAGCCTTGCTGATGGAAGTTGAAAAGGATTCTTTGAGACAAACAAAATGTGCAGTTTCCTTTTGGAGGCTTTAAAACTAACAAGACAGTCTTTGCCTCACTTAACAACAGATTGTAGGATCAATTTTTAAAATAAGCTACCAACAGTAGCAAATAGGTTTGTCATTAGCATGGATAACTAGTTGAGAACTGATGACATCAGAAAGGTCGTTTATGAGTGTTAGGAGCAACGTGGGTTCAAGGATAAAGTTTTGAAGAACACCCATATTAATGCAAAAATTATGTAATAGAGTGATCACTCAACACAACTCTCACTTTGCGATTTGATAAGAAAGACTGGCTCAGTTCAAGAATTCATCCTGGAATACCAGAACCTTTCGGCTTGTTTTCATCTCTACAACAATACGGTAAGCAATAGGACCAATATCTTCAATCCTTGGTCCAACATACGACACATTCGCTATTAAACAAAGACATCGAATCATTAAAGTAGGAAATCGAGACAGTGGAATAATTCGTATAATTAAAGAAAAAAAAAGGAAACACAGGTGAACAGAAAAAATTACCTGTAATCTCGGCTGCACACGTTGCTCCACCGAAGGTTTTTCGAACTCGGCATCCCATGTTCAACATTAGACCGAGTGATAAATCTGTACCGCTGTACTGCCAGGATAATCCCTATACTCTACCGTAAAAGCACATGGACACTATTCCACAACCACAGCATTTTAGACGTGAACTTACTACGAGCGAAATTAGATTAAATAGAAATAAAATTTGTCCACTAAACAAGAAAGTGCAAGTACCTTATCCACAGCCTAACCACCTCTTACTTTTCTCGCAAACCTACAGGCTTCAGTGTCCCGTTTTCATGTCCGGGTTGACCTCGGAATATACAAAATGCGTTCATTAGTCAGAAACACAAAGCAACGCTCTAAACATAGATCCTAGAAGTCCACAATTATTTAAGAATAAATCATAGCCAATGAAATTTTAAACCGGAATGCAGTGTAGGTGTGTGAAATAAGTCAAGGTTTGTTAAGGTTCGGGAAACACTTAACCGATTGCTCTCCCAAGAACTACGCGGTAGCAAAAAGATAAAGGAAAGAGACGAGAGGAAACAAAACAACACTGCCTTAGAAACCACAGCAATGTGAGCGGAACACAATTTAAGGAACATTGTCCACAGGAACGACGTTACAAGACGCTAACTATCCACTGCTGACTGCTGGTTTTCCCATCGCTTTTATTGACAGGAGACAGTTGACAGAAATCAGGATCTAGATAAATTGCAGAGAGGTCCGTATCTGGACATGCCGAGCTGTTCTGTTGCTAAAAAAAAACATTAATTTAATAAAATTGATAAAGCTATTAATATCATGAAAATAAATTTACTAATAATATTCAAAGCGCCTTGAATAAAATGGGTGTAATCTGGAAAATTGATCGACCAGGCAAACTCATATGGAGATTCCTTCACAACACTTTAGAGGCGGTTTTTATGAAATACAGAATATTTTTTTCTTTCAATGTTGATATTTGTAAAACATTTTCTATTGCTTTGACTCGTGTTATCAAAAGAATTACTTTCCGGTAAGTTTAGGGATATTAAAATACAAAAGAAAGTCATGTAACTACAATAAACTCAACTTTTTTATTAATTTTTTCTGCAGCCTCAAGCAACATCTTTGAATGGAATGTTGATGGTTAAAAGGTGTAAATGGTTCCTCCGGGTGTATCACACACACACACACACACACACACACACACACACACACAAGTGCACGCATTAACACCACTGATTCAGTAAAAAATTAGCATGCCATGATGAAAAATTGTCTCACCCTTAATGAAAACAAAGTTTTATCGTTAAAATCTTTGTTATTGTTAAGAGAAAAAACTAATATTTATAATATTTTATACTTTTGAGAACGTTCGAAATTTTGGGTAAATTCTTGTTTTTCTTTTTTTGTTTTGTTTTGTTTCGTTTCGTTTTTGTTTTTTGTTTTTTTCGTCAGTGGAGAACCAAAGATTTGTATAGGAAAATTTAGCCTCTTTTTTCTTTCAAAAATCAAATAATTGTCGAACTTTAATTAAACTTTCAGGACGTATTCACAAATAAATATTTTTTTAAAGCATGATAAAAATATAATATTAACAAACTAATTTAATTATATAAAATGTTGATGAATGAATTTTTGTACATTTTAATTTTTTATATTAGTTAAACGCAGAATTAATTAGAAAATTTAAATCATTCATTTTTTTTAAACAAAAACCCTAGTGGCTAAAAATCTGCTCCGAATCGTAAAATAAAAAAAATACAATAAAACTAAGACATTATTTAATAAGAATTACTTTTAATTCCGTTTATGAATAAGATATATTATGGACTCTTATTCACAAAAGCCATTAAAAGATTTTCTAATGAAATAATGTCTTAGTTTTATTATATTTTTATTTTACAATTCAGAGAATATTTTCAGTAACTAAGGTTCTGATTGACAAAAAAAAGAATATATTATGGTAGGTACCTCTACTTTTTTTCAATACTTAACTTAAATTGAATTTTTAAAAATAAAAAAAAGTTTTCTTTAATTTTATATTTTAGTTTTAATTGAAAGCTAAATGATTGAATTTACTATTTCCAGTAAGTAAGATACCCTGGTGTATTTCAAACAGAAATTATATTGATTGGAATGTAAAATTTTAAGATTATAAAAGCAATTTTCAATTTTCGGCCATTTTTGAGTGACCAACACATTTGTAAACGAAAGTTAATTCTCGGTTTTAAAAATCTTACAAAAATAAAATATACATCTATGACATGTTATTTTTTTAATTAGCAAATGTAAAGTTAAATTAATCTGATTTACGCAAGTATTACTTATTTATAGCATGACATTTAGAATAAAATTATTTCTTAAACACAGAGTGTTGATCTTCCTGATCTTCCCCGAATGATTTGACATGCGATGACAGCCAGATAGATGTGAGATAAGATAACAGTATAGCGACCAGAATTGACAAAATTGTTTAAATTTTTTCCTGTAAGGGGAAGAAACAGTGAAACATATGAACTTTTAATGTACACACAGAAATTACCATACAAAAAATTCAAATTCTCAAAAAAATCAAAAATTATTTTAAAAATACGAAGGCTCGACGATCTGTAAACTCGTAAATTTTCGATGAGTAAATATGGTCTTCATTTAATAACTTAATAACCTAACGCCAAGACATCTTTGAAGTATTCTAAAAATATTTTTCAAACTTTATTAATTATTATAATTTTAAAAAATTAAAACAATTCTTTTAAATTTTTATTATTAATCGATTTTTTCTTTAGACTATATTGTCCTTAATATGTAATATTTATTAAAGCAATTAAAAATCTTATCAAATTAAATAATATCATAGTTTTATTGCATTTTTTATTTTACAGTTGGGAGCAGATTTTTGGAAATAAATGCCAAACGTTTGAAAAAAGTTATAGATGATTTACATTGCCCAATAAGTCCTGCGTTTAAATAATAAAACCAATTTCCTTACAAAATTTAATTTATTAAAATTTTATGAATTTACGTGGAGTGGGTAGCAGATGTAAAAAATTGATTTAAAAAATAATTTCATTCTTTAGTTAGTAAGTCCTGAAAACTTCATTAAAATCCGACAATGATTTGATTTTTGCAAGAAATTCCAAATTAATGTGTTTTTACCGGAACAAAATGAGTTACATAATGTTACATTGTTCATTGTAAACTCTCGTAAATATTTAGTTACCAGCGAACGAAAATCAAAAGATATTTTACCGAAATTTCGAACGTGTTCGAAAGAATTATAATTTTTTTTTAATAATTAAAAATACTTTTATCTTTCCTTTTAATAATAACATAAACATTTTGAGAGAAAAAGTTCGTTTTTATTAGGTTTGGGGCCTTTTTTCTTTATACTATGCTGTTTTTTTGTTTTTGTTTTTTTCTTTTTGCGGTGTGACGTCATTGAACCGCATTACAAATTTCCGAGCAGCGTTGGCTATTTGGTGACTGTTGTCGTTGCTTTGCAAAGTTCTATGTCAACACAACATAAAATCGTCTTTGAAAGTAGATGTTTTTATGTTAACGTCCGTGTAACGACTCTGAAGATGGCCCATGTGAGCCGAAAGCTTAGAAACAACTTGATAAAAAATTATCCAAATGTTAGAGAATTTTTGTCTTTATTTTCACTTGAAATTAAATCTAAAAGACGATGTTTACAACGGCTCATGATTAAACAATAGACATTCATTGTCTCTTATATTTAGCAGTATATGTTTAGAAAATTATCTGCTGCCACGATATACTATAGATAGATAGATAGATAGATAGATAGATAGATAGATAGATAGATAGATAGATAGATAGATAGAAATTTTATTCTAGCGATGTAAAACGCATTTATTTTACACAGCCAATATTTATTTTTTATATGAATATTCTTGTTATTCAATGAATTTATATAATTGGTGTATAAATCAAATATATTTCGCGTAATACATTGAATACTATTGGTTCAAAATTCGGCCAATAATTACATATCTGGCCACCTGAGAAAATGCATCCTTTGAAATAAAGGCTATTTTAAACCTTAGGTTTAACTTAAACTTACAGGATTGGCTGTTATAGATATATCACTAAAATGAGACTGACATTTACGTGCTAATCAAAATTGTTATAGCTTCAGGAGAAAGCAGACATGTTGACTCATAAAAGTTGACATGACACTAATGAATGTCACACTTGCCTTTATATGATTTTATCTATCGCACTCAATACACGTACTAAGTGAAATAAAAATATGCCTCATGTCCCACTGCTAGAGACTGCAATATAGTTTACACGCTTAGCAGATGCTTATCTTGCATTAAAACTGTCTGTGTTTGCTTTTTCGGGGTTGCGCTCTTAAAGCAGTCATTAAAGTCATGTAATATATTATTACCGTGTTTTAATCAATTTTAAATAACCCCAGGGTTTTCACAATGCTTTTCAGGTGGAGATACTATCTTAGCTACAGTGTTATTTTAATCTCATTTATAAAATACAGTAAGCATCTCCCGTCAATTCAAAATAAGTTTTGGCTTTGCATAACCCAGAAGGGATGATAAGCTGTAACAAGCAAAAACAAAACAAAACAAATCATGCCAACTCATTAAAAAACAAAAAAAAACTTATTAGCATTTATATATAAGCTAGCACTATATGTGAACTCATACGTTGATCGGTTATTCTTATAGGATCAGTCAGTCAGTTAAGTGCCATACGTGAAACACGCTTGGCCGATCATGTCTCGAAAGAAACATGACTGACAGGGAAGAAGATTATCCCGCAGTAGGTTGCCATTGCTTTCTGTGGTAGACTGGTTGCCAGCCAAGGCTATAGAACCCAATCTGTCCTGTTATTTAACCCATAACTGGAAGGAAGAGACGGATTAATACCTTTCCCAAGGATATTTGCGCGTAAGTGAATGCAATGAATTCAGCTGGAATTCTTACGCGGTTCCCCGATTTCTCGTTCCGAGCCGATATCCACTGCACCACAACGCACATCCTTATAGGATACAAATCCTATATAATTCATCAAACAACTAAAACACACAAAATAAATTGCACACCCGCAAAATCGGATTTAAACGACTTTGGAAAAATCCAACTAAGAAAAATTCACAAGTCAGTGTGAAAAGCATATTCTGGATCCTGATTGGTTAACAAATCGAGATATTCAAATTACGTCAGCGAAACGGTTTTTTCCCAGCTAAAGAAAAAATCGTTTTGGGAGCCTCCCCAGATGACCAGTATTCTATATTTAAGGAGGTCCCCTGACCGGTCCCACAGAGTCCGATATGTGAGCGGTTAGCTGACGACCTCGTGGCAATGTAACGAAAGAAAATTCAAAAAGCCGATTCGGACGCAGGGCACGTCCCAGTTTAATTCACCCTCACTTTCAACGTCCTCTTCTTCATTTTCACACCACGCCGTTAAAGAGGACAGCACAACAACCCAGTGAACACGTGTTAAGGACCACTCCTTTGTTTTGCCTTCTCATTCTCTCAACCTGTTGCGACCTACTAAAAAGAGGAAGGAACAAAGCCTTTACAATCCGCTGCTACACAAACATGAACTCTAAATAATTTTAACTACAAAATTGCATGCATACTTTCAATGAATATTTTTCTTTTCCCAAGTATATTATTGTGTTCAGATAACAAAATTTCACTGATATTTTTCTTCTTCCTTATCAAATAGTAGCTACTGTGTCATCATAAACTATCTTGAATGTTTTTTTTTTGTTTTTTGTTTTTTAGAAAAAGCAATCTATCTTTGTAGGGCTTAATGAAATTTCGATATGTTCTTTACCAGAAAAAAAGATGAAGCTTTTTTGTTTCTCCTTTTTTTTCCGGCTTTCATTTTTATCTCTTTTTAATTTTTTGTTATTATTGTATTATTCTCCTTTGGGGAAAACAAATTTCCGTTAGTCACCCCAAAAATGATAGAAATATGATTCCGAAACATGGGAAATTCTGTATCAAGAAAATGTTAAATTAATTCTATTAGAATAATATTTAGCTCTACTTTTGTATTGAGCACTGTAAAATTAAAAATAAACGTAAAGGAACAGTTGATTTCTTATTGTCTTTTCTGCACATTATTGTATATATATATCATCAGAGATGTTTAGACTGCAAATCAATGTAATTTCTCATCTTCACCATGGCTACTCGTTCCCAAGCAGACACATCTGCTCAAGCCCATAGTGTTTCTCAACTATATTTGAGCGGTACCTACCCGGGCCACATATATTTCTGAAATAAAAAAGATTTCATTATCCTATAGCGGTTACCTATCACAGCCAGAAAATCCTGTCTATACTATTTAACACATAAGTCGGGTGGAGATGATGGATTTAGACTTTTTTCAAAGGTATTTGTACGAAAGTGAATGTAATCATTTCGACCGGAATTCGAACTTAATTCGCCGATTTCGTTTTCCGAGCATTCAACCATTATACCACCTGCACATCTTATGTCAACTTTTTTTTTCAATTGGAGTAGATAGACGAAACTATCGCCCGGTTCACACTCCACCCACGTCTATTGAACAGGTGAAGAGGCGCATCCCTTGTTTCCTTAGGATGTGGTTTCCGGTTTTCTTTTTTCCAATCTTTTCACTCCTATGTAGCCCCCTGCACATCAGTGGCGTTACCGCCTTGCTCGGGGTGATATGATTAAAAAAAAATAAACAATAAACAAATAATGTATATCCAACAATATTCCAAAATAATATCTTCAAATACTTTAATGAGAGCGAGAATTTCTTTTTTTAATCAGTTCACCTCAAGCAAGACATTCCACTGCCACTATTGTGCAGGGGGTTACATAGCGCAAAGTGATGAGAAAGAGTGATTAGATATAGGAAATGTCAGAAGGAGGGTGATAGACGGATAAGGATACTGAGGATGAGGGTTGGGTAGATGGGAAGAGTGTTTGAGAGAATGGATGCGAGTTAGTGTGTTAGGTGTCTATTGACCTTACATTTAAACTCCTGGAGATTGTAGCTGTCGGGAAAGCAAGTATGTGGATGGGAATTCCACAGGCGGGAAGTGCGAGAAAAAAAGCTGTTGGAGTAGAAATTGCGGTTACATTTTATCGGTTTCACTGTAAAAGGGTGGAATCTAATTGCTAATCTAGTACCTCGTGCAAATTCGCACCTAGGGGGCACCAGTGATCTAAGTTCACCAGAGAAGAAGCCGTGAAAGTATTTATAGAAGAGGCAAAAGAAAGCCACGACACGCCGGTGAGAGAGTGACTGCAGCCGATCAGCCAAGTCGGTATCGATCAGATTACAGATTTTCTGTTGTATTTTATCAAGAACCCCGAGGAGAATGGCTGGAGCACCCGACCAGATGTGGCAGCAGTATTCAATACACGGGCGGATGGTAGATTTATATATGTGCAGGATAGATTCAGACGGGAAAAACTTCCGCGCCCTGCACAGAGAACCCACTTTCATAGCAGCGGATTTAGCAATGGATCCGATATAGTCATTCCACTTGAGGTCCGTTGAGAATGTGAGGCCAAGGAAGCGTAGTATTTTAGTCTGAGAGGCAAGCCTGTTCCATGCTAATGGGAGGTAGGTGAGATTGTCTACGATGGTTAATTAATAGCAGCTTCGTTTTGGAAGCATGAAAATTTACGAGCCATTTCTTACCCCAGTCTACTACGGATTGTTGCCCACACCAGATTTTTGATTGAGGCGAGAGTAAACACTGGTGTCATCGGCGTACTTGCCTACTTGGAATCTTATGGCATCGGGGAGATAATTAATGTAGATCAGTAAGAGCGTAGGACCTAGGATAGAGCCTTGAGGGACACCCGCGTTCGTATGGTAGTTCTGGGAGGCATGTCCGTTTAATACTACCTTCAATGTGCGGTTAGAGAGAAAAGACTGGATTAGCTCAAACAAATGTCCAGTTATACCATAGCTCCGCAGTTTGCGTAGAATACAAGAATGCCAGACTCTGTCGAACGCTTTGGAGATATCCAAGGCAACGTTTCGGGCTTCGCCATTCTTGTCGAGAGCCTGGTATATATACTCGGTGATGGTCGTTAGCATATCAGCAGTAGACCTGGTGAAGCGGAAACCATACTGTTTGTCCGAGAGAAGTCTGTGGGCTGTGAGATGCTGAACCACCTCGACGTTGATAATGGCTTCGAAAAACTTTGCCAAAGACCGGAAAAAGGCTGATAAGGTGGTAATTTGCGGGGTCCGAGGGTTCTCCAGTATTCTTAAATATAGGAACCACAGAGGAAGACTTCCAAGAGGCAGGAAAGCAGGAAACAGATAGGCAGAAGTTGTAGAGCTTAGGAAAGACAGAGGAGAGTTCAGGGGCACATTTCCTCAAGACTATGACTGGGATTTCATCCCCTCCGCTCGCTTTGTGAGGGTCAAGTTTTGACACTATGTTAGAGACCAGCAAGGGTGTAATGTGGACGTCATTCAGTTGAGCCTCGGTTCTAGGTGGGAAGTCGGGTGTAGATACTCCAGAGGAATCCAGTCTCAAATTGGTCGAGAATCTGCGAGCAAAGCATTCAGCCTTGTCCGCTGAGGAGATGAGGACCTCAAATTCATTGATTAGTGGGGGAAGGGATATTGAGGTTTTACTCTTGTTAAGCACGCTTTTACAGAGTCGACAGTAGTCTTTGGTGCCCAACTTACAGGATGCTATGCGTTGCTTCGTTCTGGCAGTAAACAACATCTTAGCTTCGTTAAGTATCTTTTTACACTTATTCCGACGCGTAGCTACGATAGAACCGGAAGAAATGATTCCGGTGGGCAATGGCGGCCGAGCAAGCGGGCGAGAACCAGGGAGACGAATGAGATTTAAGTTGAAATTTCCTGGGAGGGATGAAAGCATCGATGCCAGTCTTAACCCAAGAGGAGACCTCGGATACACAGTCTTCGACGGGGAGACTAAAAACGTTGTTCCAACGGACGTCATAGAGGAAGTCTCGGAACGAATCCCAGTCTGCTCTTTGGTAGCAGTAGGATATTCTGCTGGTCTGAGTTTCTTTGGTAGGGTGGGAGTGGAATGAGATGTTGACGGAAACTACGGTGTGGTCAGAGTTTCCGAGAGGGCAGAGCTGTCTGGAAGTGAAGCAGAGGTCTAGTAGTGAGTCCCTTCCATTAGGATTATTGGAGAAACGCGTGGGGAGGTCGACCACTTGCGTCATTTACATAATGTTCATTTTCTTTGGTATGTTGACTTGTACTCTTTTTTTCTTCTAATTAGTGACATATGCTGATGGTGAATGGATAAAGGCTTGAAATGAGAAATCAGAAAGTCGCGTTCGAATTAGAGTCGAATTTGTTACAATAGCTGAGCACAAATATCATTAGGAAAGCTATCACTCGATCTCCCTCCTCATATATGGGTGAAATAGTAGGATTTTGCATCTGGATAAATCATTGTTAATATAATATTCACTCGCAAGAAAACAATCATTCTTACAATACAAAATATGTTTCTGCTTTAAATTATTCACAATGGGGTTGACAAGCCGTAAAAAATTTTAAATTAAATTAATCATTTAATCCTAATAAGTTAGGAGTCCTAACAAACTCCATGATGTTTGTCATGGCGGCATCACCCACAACGGAATGAACTCTTCCGGCCATTACATATACCTCCCCTCACAAAAGGTGAGAGTAGATAGCGTAAGTAGCCTGGGAGTAGCCTGGGAGTAGCCTGAGAGAGTAGCCTGAGGAGAGCACCCTGAACATAGCCGAGAGTCGTCTACGAACACTGCTAACGTAACGACCATTACGAGTCCTAGTTCGAAGGTCGAATTATAGTATTACATACTAACCCGGATTATCGTTCTACTAACAAAGTTTCCAAGTGTTGTATTTTGCCGTGTTTTAATATATATTCGTTATTTCCTACTTTGGTTGTTCTGTGTTATTCTTGCTAGACCTTTTACCGGGTTCACGACAATGTTGAAAAAAAAAAAACCTAAAATTTCACAGGAAATTTATTTGAAACCCACGTGTAAAATGGTTATAACCGGGCGTGATTCCAGTGCTTGTAATGAAATCGTGTCAATCCCCCCTTAATCAACACAAAAAAAAATGAACTAAACTGATAAGGCACTAAACTTTATCTTTGTATTAAAACAAGACAAACAACCGTATAACTCAATATCCGATTGATCTATCGTATGAAATTGCCGGAAAAGAACGCTTCGCAAATGACGGTGTTTGTTGGGCTCAAACTCTTTTTTTTTTTTTTTTTTTTTATGGCGGGGCAGTCTCTCTACACAGAAATCAGTCGGATTGCATTTAAAACAAGTGTTTCTATCCATTAACCTTGTGGCCGATCTTTGTGTCTTTGATGTAAGCTGAAGTATTTAGATGATGGTGGATTAACTGTTATCTTTTGATCCGACCCAACAGCAAATGAAATGTAAGGATTTAACGCTCGGCTATTTTGAATTAGCAAGGTGTTGAGTAAACAAAACGACCAAATAATGTTACCACCTGATAAGTACGACATGGATTACGAAGTCGACACTTTTTTTTCAGTAAATTCTTTTCATTGCTTTTTTTTTTTTTTTTTTACACGGCCTATTTCAGTCAGACAAAAAAGACCCTAGAGCGGCAATGTGGAAACTAGAACCCACGGTCCGCATTAGTGCGTCTAGCGAAAGCATTTAAAAGAAAAAAAAACATTTTTCCTGTATTATTCGACTTTTGTCTCATCTGTTTATTTTTTGTGTTTGTTTTTGTTATTTTTTATTCAATTTTAGTTAATGTCTAAGAGAAAAAATTGACAAATTTACGACACTTTAGAAAGAAATTATTTGAGAAGAGACATTGGTTTATTCTAAGTATCACCAAATCTAAAAATGGATGCATTTTTGTTTTCAAAATGAGAATAAAAATTTTAAAACATTTGCCAAAAATCAGAAAATTATCACATTCAAACAAATTTTCAGTAGGTCTTCATAAATGAATGAATTGTATACTTTGGGGAAAATATTTGAGGTCATGATTCACCCACTTCTTTTCCATATCTCATGTGTACTTTTTAATTTGGGGATTCGTCTAATTTATTTTACCGTTATATTAAGAAAATTCTATGAAGATATGATTCCAGTAAAAAATTATGCAATATCATGTGGGAACGTACAGAAAATTCATCCCGAATATTTCCAAAAATAACACAATAAAACTGAAAAAATATTTTTTCTGACAGTTCTTGCATAATTTAATGCGGATTTTTCAGCGCGCCTACGTCACTATCGAATGTGACACAAAGTCGAAGTTTAATGTGGGTTTAAAGGCAATACAGTGGAGAAATTGCTCAAGCCCTCTCGACACTTTCCCTTTTGGGGACATCGGGTTATGACTTCCTCTGAAAGAGAGGTACTGCCCCACCACACACACGGGCTTTAGCTTAATATTATTTTGAAAACCGAAGCCGCTTATTAGAGACATCAAAATCAAACAATAAGACCAATTTAATGTAGTTACTGACACAGAAATCTAAAGGCGCAGAGGAATAACGTTGGGGGTCTTCCAAAAAAAAGTATAAAGAGATAAGAAAATATCATTAGAAACAAAGAAAAGAGTGCTAAATCGCTATGTAGTATCTAATGTCCTATTTGGCAGCAAATTCTGGCCAGTTTCCTCACAAATCAAGAGACATCAAGCGACAGAGATGTGGTTCTACCAACGAATGCTCATAATACCATGAAGAGAGAGCGTGAGCAACGAGGGCGTCTTATCTAAACTTATTTATAAATGAAACTGTGTGTGTGTGTGTGTGTGTGTGTGTGTGTGTGTGTGTGTGTGTGTGTGTGTGTGTGTGTGTCCGTTACCTCCGAAACGGCTGAACCGACTTTCTTGAAAATTTACACAGTTGTGCTATAAGTGTCTGCAAGTGTTCTTAGCTAGGTTTTGCGTCGAGATACACCAGATAAATATCAAAAATCGATAATAAAAAAAAAATCGGGTTATAGAAGGAGTGGTCCAATTTTAATCAAATTTGATACACTCATAGACAAAGACATAAGAAACGATATTCAGAAGTTTCAATGTTACAGTTCTTACAATAGTGCAGAAAATCGATAATATACATATATAAAAGGCAAGATATTTGTGTGTGTGTCTGTTTATCTGTCTGTATGTCCTTTATAGAAATACACAATTTTTATCCGATTCTCACCAAACTTCACACAAATATTCTTTAAGCTGAGTCTGAGCTCCAGGACCATGGATTAGTTTTAAAGCTTTCATTACACCCAAGCAACGCCGGGCTATACTGCTAGTGAAAAATAAGCACTACAGAGACAGTCATATTTACAATCAAAAAGCATAACGAGGAAAGAGGTTTTAGAGAATTTAACACACGGTTATACTGAAAGTAAAAGGAGCAAGAGAAAACAATTAGTAAACTACTTTGTTAAACTTACATTGGTAAATTTTGTTTTGTTTGTAGCTATCAGTGAAGCAAAATAAATGGAAGAAAGTTCAACAGGCGTTAAATGCGAGAAAATAAACTGTTGGAGTAAAAGTAGCGGTTACATTTAACTATTTCAACGGTAAAAAGGTGAAACGAAGGTGCCAATCTAGTCAGTTAAGTGCCATACGTGAAACACGCTTGGGTGATCATGTCTCGAAAGAAATATGACTGACTGGGCAGAAGATTGTCCCGCAGTAGGTTGCCATTGCTTTCTGCGGTTGACTGGTTGCCAGCCAAGGCTATAGAACCCAATCTGTCATGTTATTTAACCCATAACTAGAAGGAAAAGACGGACTAATACCTTTCCCAAGGGTATTTCCGCGTAAGTGAATGCAATGAATTCAACTGGAATTCGAACTCGGCTCCCCGATTTCTCGTTCCGAGCTGATTCAATCTAGTATCACTTTTAAATTCACGCGGACGGGAAGCCAAAGAAAAAAGCTTGCCAGAGTAGTTGCCATGAAAATATCACGGCGGTGAGAAAGTAAGTGAAGTGGAGATGCCAAGTCAAGACCAATTACATAGCAGATCGCTCTTTGGATTTTGTCGAGAACCCCAAGATGAATTGCATTGATTCTGACGAGAAAAACCTTCTGGTCCCACACAGAGCCCCAACCTTCCTAGCAATAGATACATCTGTAGATCCCATATATTCGTTCCACTTCAGGTCGGTTGAAAAAGTGAGTCCAAGGAGGCGCAGTGTGTTGCTCACAAGGAGATTTTCATCAACCATGCTGATGGCTGGCAGCAAAGTTTCTCTCTGATAGTTAAAGGACAGCAGTTTTGTTTTAGAGGCATTAAAATTTACAAGCCATTTCCTTCCCGAGTTAACTACTGATTGGAGGTCCGTTTTAAGATCCTCAGCCTTTAAGAACCTTTGTCAGCGTTGTCAGATTTCCTACTGAGACCGAAGTAAAGGAAGGTGTCATCAACATGACATCAGAACGATCACTGATGAAGACCAGAAACAGTGTAGGTCCAACGATACAGCCTTGAAGGATACCCGCGTTCGCGTGAAAGGATCTCGAAGCTTGCCCGTTCAAAACAACCTTCATTTCATGATTCGATAGAAACAGTTAGATTAAATCAAACAATCGTCCAGAAATACCGTAGCCTTGGAGCTTGCCCTGAAAGCCAGCATGCCAACCCTGTCAAACGCTTTAGATATATCTAGAGACACAGCTCGAATTTCACTATTATTATCCAGAGCCTAGTATAAATATTCAGTGATGGCCGTTAGCCTCGGGTGAAATGAAGCAGTGTTTATAGGATACAAATCCTATATCATCCAACAGTTAACTAAAATACACAAAGTAAAATTGCACACCCGCAAAAATAGATCAGAGCGACTGAAAACATTTTGGAAAAACCCAGACCAAGGCAAATTTCACAAGTCAGTGTGAAAGTTAAGATTCTAGATTCTGATTGGATAGGAAATATAAAATTGATTTATGACCCCGGTCAATTTTTTTTCACACCTAGAAAATGGGTATGCTGCTGGAGCCGGTCACATGACTAAAATCCACTACTTATATCACGTTTCTTGAACGGTCCAATCAGTGCAACGTGGGAGCGAATCTGAAGGACCACGACACAATGTAAGGAATAAATTTCAAGAAGCCGACCCAGACGTAAGGGCGCGTCACACAATTATTCTACCTCTTCATCCAATTTTCCTTTCTTCGTCTTCACCCAGACACCGTGAAAGAAAACAACAACAAGATACTTCAACTGACTTCGATAAGTACAATCTCCTTTATTGCTTCACTTTCCTTTTCACTTTTTCTCCGGTTATAAAAAGGAAAAGAACATTTTTATTAGCAACCTTTTTAATCTTTTTACATGCACGCATTCTGCTGCTATCAACTATGAACTCTGAATTTCTATGGAACATTTAACTACTTACATTTCTCTTTGAACAATTAACTACATGCATTTTCTCTATGAACATTTCATTTTTATTCTTACAACGTTGTTATTCTGTTAATAAAAAATTTACTTTAATGCACAAACGACAACATACAACCTTCTGATATTTTAAATTCTGGGGACTTCGGTTGTGTTTGACACAAGGCCAATTTGACAAGCATCACCGAGATCCCTCTCTCTACATGTTAAAGCAACAGTGTTAATTTTTGCGAGCGGTAATAAAATCACTGGAAAGACGTCACAGAAAAAGTTACGATTTCGGCAAAGAAAAAAAACGTTGCAATTAATTTATGTCAACCAGTAATAAAGTCATCTATTTCTCTCGCTTTCTTTATGAATTTATAAGTTCACTCTGTTTGCAACAGCAATTCATAGTAAATTGATCCAACCTCTAAAAAGGTTTTCAAAAAATGCTACGGTCACATATTCAATATATTTCATAGTTAGGGAATCCGAGTATGCTATAAATCCCGGCTTTATGTGAAGAAAGCCTTCAGAAGGGCGTTTGTTTTTTTTTGTTTTTTTTGTTTTTTAGTTTACGCCAAAATGTAAATAAACCATGAGGGCGTAAAAAACGTATTGTAACAATTCAATTGTCACATATTCGATATAATTTCATATTTAGGGAATCCGAGTACCATAGAAGACCCGATTTTATGTGATAAAAATCTCAATTTGATATTCAAATTTGAATTAAAAGTTCCGTAAAATTTTCATTTATTTTATGAGACTGGAATTTTGAATGAGAAGCTGAGATTTCGACCGCTGAGTTTTTGGGCCGCTGTGTGCTGAACTTGTCCTTTCTTTTTTTTCTTTTTTTTTTTTTTTTACTGCAGTTTTATTTTCTCCTGGATTCGTTAAAATCACGTGTTTATGCTCTGTAACATTTAAGCAGCATCAATAATCGGAAGTAAACGATGGCGGTAACAACTAAGTTACGGCCATGACAAACGCTGGCGTACAGGTTTTTAACTCCTCGTATATATTACGATTGCGTCATAATGCTTAAAATAGATCTAAAAATGTAAATCAGCAGGCAAAAAGATTACCAAAAAAAGTATATAAATTATATTTCATGGCTCAATCAAGATTCAAAGGATTAGATCAACTTACTGCCTGTTAAAATTATAGTGCCACCTCTAAAGTCCATGAACACGTACTGGCAACTGGAAAATCTACAGCTCGTAAGGATGCGTATAGTCCATGTTTGGAACCACTGTTGTGGACGGTGTGTTAATAAACTTGTGTCGTAAAGCACTGAGAATGTGGTACCTCACTTGATATCCAACTCCTGTCGCATCGCATCAGACCCATTTATGTATATCAAATGAATAGATTAAAAGATAGCTGAATTGCAGAATGCCTAGGCTAGGCAAGGATGGTCAGCGATTAATGAAAATACCTGACAGACGTAGATTACCTTTGTCTAAGTTTTGGATAAATGGCGTAACGTTAGATGAGAGCCGCGGGAATTTTTAAACGTCCATATGCATTATGCACCCAGATTTGATAAATAGGTTACGTATGGGGGTGGTGAGAAAATCCTAGCACCTGAAGAAGACCGGATCGTCCAACGGCCGAAACGTTATGTTTTGGATATGTTTTTGATGTCTAAAATTGTTCGAATCCAAACCAGAAGCAGTCTTTCATGCTGGAATGTACAATGTATCTGAAGATGATGGGAAATAATCTTTAGAACTGAATAATAAGGCTATGAATTGATATGAATAAATGATTTTAGCTACAAAAACTAAAGCACGCAATAAAGGATCATCAGCATTAGTCTGCGAGACTGGTTATACTACGCACCTCCCGATGGAAAACAACATGTGTGTGTGTGTGTGTGTGTGTGTGTGTGTGTGTGTGTGTGTGAAAAGGATACGTGTGTGCGTATATGCGTGTAAGAACATGGTGTATCATCCACAATGCCATGGGGGAGAAGGCTTGATACCTGAGATTCCCATCTCCCGCATATACGCACTTTTTACTGAAACGAGATGTAAAATTAAATGTTTCTCCGCCATAATTTATCACAGGGCAACTTGAGTTTAGCTCAATTATTTACTTCATTTTCTGTTTCTTCGTTGTTGTTTTTTATCAAAGACTTCTAAAACTTATAAGTCGATATGTCTCTTTCTAGTAATATACTATACGACATTCGTGGCGATGTAGGAAATTCTGTGAACTTCAGCCATATCACTTTTTATTGGAACTAAAAACTAAACAGAAAACTAAATTTGTCCCTTTTAGCCTCAAATCTGTGACAATGTTATTGAACATTTGCCTAAAACCATTACTGCCATTAATTTCGTTAACCATTTCGATGGTTTATTTACATTTTGGCGTAAACTAAAAAAAAAAAAAAAGAACGCCCTTCTGAAGGCTTTTTTTCTCATAAAGCCGAGCTTTTTTCTCATAAAGCCGAGCTTTTTTCTCATAAAGCCTAAAACGATTACTGGCATTAATTTTGTTTTCCGCATTTGTTGTTTTTTTTTTAATTTTTACAAAACATTTACTTTTAAAACTTTTACATGTCTTTTCTTGCTTGTGAAACTCTCTTCCAGCTTCCTGCAAAACTCTCAATTACGATCCTCAAAAATTGAATTGCAACTTCAATTGTTATCTTGTCTCTTCGAATCCTCTTCTTCCATTGCCCTGTCGCTTTCTTTTAGTTTCAGTAACCCCGTGTATCCTAGTCGATTTTTCGCTTTGCTATGAGGTGAAATGGTTTAATAAAAAGAAGTACAACTCGTCAGGGTAAAATGTATCTATTGAATTCATGGCGGATTTTACAATGATTTCATGATTTGGATTTTACGTGAGTTTCAAATGCGGAAAATGTCTTATTCCAGAAAATAAATAGAAAAAAAATAGCAAAAACAAATATGTATTTTCTGTTTTGAATTTATGGGATGAAGAGTTATCGTTATTTACACTTTTTACTTTTGGACTATTGTCCTCATCTTTGTTGCTGTCAATGAATTTACGTAATAATGGTTAAGTTAAAAACGGCACAAGTAGAAAGAATCTCCATCTGATAGTAGCTGATCTTATAATTTGTTTTGTATCCTTGGAAGTAAATTTTCTCTTTTTCTTTATTTTTACCATGTTAGGGTTGTGGTAGAACCACTGAGGTCAATGATGTGTATTTGACTCTTCCCGGACACATTATTTATGCAATAATGGTACCAGTAAAAATGGCACATCTGATAGTATTGATCTTATATTTTGTTTTGTATATATATGTCCTTGAAAATAAATCTTCTCTTTTCCTTCATTACTGAATATAATTTCCATTGTGATAGATTCACAGAGACCTGATAGTTCCCGGACACCTGAAGCAGAATTTATGCAATAATGGTACCAGTAAAAATGGCACGCGCAAGAATAGTGAAAAATCTCCAACTGAAAGCAGTTTAATAATTTTATTACTTAATATAACTTCCATGATCGGGTTGTGATAGAGCCACTGTTATCAATGATGTGTATTTAAGGGTTTCCGGGCAACTGGACCAGAAGTAAATAAATATACAGCAATCCTCTGATTAGAAATTTAACTTTAAATAGCTTAAAATTAAACAGCTTCTGGTACTTAACTTTAGGCTGTTTAAAAAAGCCAGTTTTTCACTTGTGACATTTTTACCGTTGTTAAACACAACGTTAGGGTAATTGTGCTTTCCGGCTTTCGTTGGGTGTATAGCGATCGAGTTAGCCTGCAGAGAATTCCGAATGGACCCCTTTATTTAATCTACGAGGATAGAATGTTCTCGTTCCACTGCCCATGTCTAGGGATATCTCGTCTAGTCCTGATTTTTAGTGCTGCTTCACTGAGTTCAGGTACACACTGCTCGTAATTGCAAGTTCAAACCCTGTAGTGAACAGTGTGTACTTTTACTTATTTAAAATCAAAACAGCAAAATATAAAGTTCTTATAATAGGGTTAGTAAGTTAAGTGCCACACGTGATACACGCTTTGGGCGATCATGTTTCGAAAGAGACATGACTGACTGGGCAGAAGATTATCCCGCAGTGGGTTACCATTGCTTTCTGTGGTAGACTGGCTGCCAACCAAGGCTATAGAACCCTATCTATCCTATTATTCAACCCATAACTGGAGGGAAGAGACGGATTAATATTTTTCCCAAGGATATTTGTGCGTAAGTGAATGCCATGAATTTGACTGGAATTCGAACTCGGCTCCCCGATTTGTTGTTCCGAGTCGATATCCACTGCACCACAACGCACATCCTAGGGGATAATCGGGTAAAATTTCTAAAAAATAATATTTATCAGACAAATAAATACAGAATCAGGAATCTTTAAAATTTAACATCTGACTTAACCACGCCACCACTTTTAACATTTCATTTAGTTCCCGCAACTTCTGATTTATCCCTCCCCCTATACTTATGATTTACCCCCAACTTTTGATTTACTCCCCCACCACGTGTATACTTTTTACTTTTGACGCCCTGTGTGTGTGCAAAACCATTGGAGTGTGGGTATGTGCTTATGCAAGAGTATAATATGTGTATGTGTTTGAGACAAAGGGTATATAGTGATGTGTGCATATATTTGTGCGCGTACAAGTGAGTGAGTATTAGCAATTTTATATGAGTATGTGGGCGTACAAGACAAAGAAAATATCCCTACATGCATACACCTGCATGAATAAGCATATGTGTGTGTGTATTATAATACAGATGTCTACATTTGTGTGTATATGTGTGTGTACGTATAGCAATGGGTGTATGTATGTTCATGGGTGAATAAGGCTATGCTCCTAATGCGTGATATGACATACCCAGTAGCACCTGTTGCACCGGGTGACAACCCTACAAGGTCGCCCTCCCCTATTCCCTCCCTGAGCTCATTTGCTACCGCAGCTCCTCTTTTTCACATGCCGATAGACGCGACAATTAAGTACACTCGCCCTCAGTACCTCAGACTCACTCTCCGCACACCCACATCAATCGAATATACAAAGTAGATAATCCAATCAAAATCTCCAGTCCTATATAAAATGTCCACTTGAAATAGGCGGTGGTGGTGCGAGACAGGAGTACATAGCATTTTTGAGTGGGCGATGCGAGAGTCTCGGTGAGATTTAAGCCTCGTTATAAATTGGCAAGGGCAGGTAATTAGACAGACAGGCATGTCGCTTTGTTCAGCCATTGGTTAAAACACTGTTGCAAAGTGGCTCATATTTAGACACGATTTTCACAAAGTAGGAAAAATGAATTGAAATTAATAAAAACGATACAATTTAATCATGAGTAACGAGTAGGAATTTATTAAACAAATGCGCAAAATCTCTGCCTGAATTTCTGGGATGAGGAGTTAACATTATTTCCTTTTACACAATGTCCTACAAATTTAGACTCAGTGATAACAAGGCGAATAATAAATGAACAGTATTAAATAGGAACAAGACGTGACATCCCTAGGTATCGACAGCAGAACGAGAACAATCTATTCCCGGAGATTAAATAAAGTATTCAGTTTTAAATTCCCTGAAGATTATCCGGGTCAACAGACAACTGATGAAGATTGGAATGTACATCGAGTGAAACGCTGTGATAATAGCAACAAAGCTATAGACATTAGTCTGAATGTAAATAATGTAAATAAATACGTCAAAACTTTCAGTTATTCTCATGATTACAAGGGTGTGGAGACAAAGGATACAAATAAATAATTACATTTGTATTACATTTGAATTCAGTCAGTTAAGTGCCATACGTGATACACGCTTGGGCGATCATGTCTCGAAAGAGACATGACTGACCGGGCAGAAGATTATCCCGCAGTAGGTTGCCATTGCTTTCTGCGGGAGACTGGTTACCGACCAAGGCTATAGAACCCAGTCTGTCCTGTTATTTAATATATAACTGGAAGGAAGAGACGGATTAATACCTTTCCCAAGGGTATTTGCGCGTAAGTGAATACAATGGATTTAACTGGAATTCGAACTCGGCTCCTCGGTTTCTCGTTCCGAGCCGATATCCACTGTACCACAAATTTTCGGTTTTCTATTCACTATCTACTGAATTTACAGCAACTTAAATAGTGGACATTTTAATTATTTTGCACATTAACAAACTAAATATTCATGGCAACAGAGGAAAGAAATCAGTGATTAAGAAGTGAATTTTGCAAAGTTTTTTTCTAAAATCAGAACGAACTGGATTCTTAATGGTCTGAAAATTATAAAACCGTTACAGAGTAAAACTATTATAAACCAAATCGAAATGTATTCCGAGTTATTTTACAATGGAAATGCATTTGCTATGAAAATCATTAAGAATCAGTAGTCATGAAATAAGGCAAAACGTACCGACAAAATAGACATCATATATTCTTCACGGAATTTCCTCCCTGTTTGAGAATGACTATTCGTAATTTGTAAAATTCAATCATTAAAATTAGCCGATAGATATGTCTGTCGTTTTTAATAGTCAGCCTGTCAGTTAAGTGCCATACGTGTTACACGCTTAGGTGATCATGTCTCTTTCGATCCATCAGTGACTGGGCTAAAGACTTTTCAGCAGTAGACTGGTTGCCAACCAAGGCTATAGAACCCAATCTGCACTGCTATTTAGGCCATAGCAGTAGGGAGAAGTGACGGATTAATACCTTTCCTAAGGGTATTTGGGCGTAAGTGAATGCAAATAACTCAAATGGAATTCCAACCCCGCTATCGGATTTCTCGTTCCGTATATATATATATATATATATATATATATATATATATATATATATATATATATATAGAAAGAGAGAGAGAGAGAGAATTTATAACAAAAATATCACTACAAAAGTATCTATTTTCTTCCGACACTACTCGTGTCTTATAGAGTGATGGCTTATCCTTTGATAAGACCATCAGTCTATAAAACACGCGCTCTGTTTTGTACTGGGCACTTTTTAAGAATAGCGTTTTTTGGATACGGAATTGTATTGCATCCATACCTACCCTATACTTGGTTATACATATATATAACATTAATACAAATCTAAAATTGGACAGCCGATTAATGTTATTTTCAGCATCTCAACTTAGACAGACTCTCCAGCAGTCGTTCCGTTTATTCGTCAGGTGATTGTTTATTTACTGGTTCTTGTCACTTTTATATTCAGTTTTAAAAAAATAATTTATGCACCTTTAATTGGTGCCAGGTTAACTCTATGTACGAGACGAATAGTTTATAAAGATCCTCTGTTACGAGTTTCATCCATCATTAGTCTGAAAAGTCTTTTCGGAGATCAACAAGCGTAACACAAAATTTCTTCAGTTTGTCATTGAATCACACACACACACACACACACACACACACACACACACACACACACACACACACACACACATATATATATATATATAATTAGTTAGATTTTGTTCATAATTAAATTAGACTCTACACAGCTGTTTTAAAAATTGTGCAATACAGTTATATTGCAGAACTTTTGAATATTTTTCATTTGGAAATGAGTTATTTCCGCGAACTAAACTATCGCCCGGTTCACACTCCACCCACGTCTATTGAACAGGTGAAGAGGCTCATCCCTTGTTTCCGGTTTAGGATGTGGTTTCCGGCTTTCTCTTTTCCAATCTTTTTACTTTTACGAAGCCCCCTGCGCATCAGTGGCGTTACCGCCTTGCTTGGGGTGATATGATTAAAAAAAATCTTTAGGCAATTAATAATACCTGATTTTACCTCTGGAACAGAGATTTTTTAAGAACGCCCAACTGGAATTTTCAAGCAACCGAAAAATTTGAGAGGAGTTATTTAGGGATTCTAAAACACTTTCATCCATGTTTGTATGAACCTAGTAAGTATTTATCGGTATTATTACATTTGGACGTAGTTCTGATTTTTCATTTAGTTTTTTTGTTTTTTCTTTCTGGGAACAACATAATAGTTTGTTTTTTTTTTCTGGCAGAATCTGCATATGTTGCCACCATTGGATGATTTGGCTATTTTCATTATGCTCCAAGTTATATCAAGGTCTTTTCCATATTTCAATTTTAATTTCTACATGTGGCTAGCCAATTTGGTAGAATATTTGAGGTTTTCTAGTTTAAATGTAGATTTATGATTATTCTGTCTAATTTTAAAACTGTCTTTGGTAGATCTCAAATATGTTTTACTTTGAGCGTTTATGTCATATACCTGTGCTTTGTAAATAACCCCTTCTATTCAACGAAATTGAACATCGGAATTTTGGTTTATTTTATATATATATATATATATATATATATATATATATAGTATATCGAGGCAGCAAGTAATTTTCTAAACATATTCTATTAAATATAAGATACAATTAATGTCTATTATGTTTAATCATGAACCGTTCTAAACGTCGTATTTTTGCTTTAATTTCAGGTGAAAATAAAGACAATTATTTGGATAATTATTTATTGGTTTTCTAGTTTAAATGTATTAAAAGTTTATTATTTTTGGTAACTATTGCCGTTGCCAAGCGGAGTTTTATGTCAACACAAAATAAAATCGTCGGTGATGGTGGATTTTATAATATTTCAGTTTAAACTACCTCTCTGAAGATGGCTCATGTGAGCCGAAAGCTTAGAAGAAAACCAATAAATAATTATCCAAATGTTGGAGAATTTTTGTCTTTATTTTCACCTGAAATTAAAGCAAAAATACGACGTTTAGAACGGCTCATGATTAAACATAATAGACATTCATTGTCTCTTATATTTAATAGAATATGTTTAGAAAATATATATATATATATATATATAAGGGGGGGTCGCATACATTTAAAAAGAAGAAAATGATAAAAGTATCTTAGCTTGAAAGGATACAAAATGCCCTAAAAAGTCTGATATCCCCAAAACAAAGACCGAGCTAAGATCAGGAATACAATCCAGTAATATTCAGGCACCACTGCTTTGTATGTCTCTTGGAGTGAACTATCTGAGGATCGCTTCATTTCTCATTGGTGTGTCGACAAAATCATAAGCAACGTTCATGCGCAAAATTAAAAGTATAAAAAGGCGACAATTTCCCCATCGCATTGTCTGTGTACAGAGTGCGATTGGTAAATTGCCGCCATTTTATATTATTAATTTCGCATGCGCATTGTTTTTTATTTTGTCGAGTGCAGGAAAACGCAATTCATTCTGCCATAAATTTAGAAATGACATGCTGTACTACTTGGATTTCGCACCGGAAGCTCCAATACGAACATATCAGAATGCTTGGGTGTCAATCTTAGTATCGTGAGAAGGATTCAGAAAGAGTTAGATGAATCTAATGGTGATTACGAGAGTATGACAGCTCGGAAAGCACACTCTGATCGTTCTGATAAAAAAGAACTCCCTAATTTGTTGGTGAGGGCCTCAGATTTAACACTGAGGGTTATATGAAGTATCTTGAGGAGGAAGCGTTACCCTGGGTCAAGAGTGGTTCTACTGGGAGACCCTATGTCTGAGAATAGGAGTCTGCACCGTGCCACACAACCAAGAGAATCCAGTCGTTGCTGACAAACAATTTCTGCGACCACATCACCCTTTAAATATGTCCACCTATCTCCCCAGGTTGCAAACCCCATTGATTATTATGCGTGGGAAGCAGTTGAGCGAAAGATTAAAAAAACTCCATGTAACACCAAAGATGAATTGAAGGCAAGGATTATGGCAGCATTCACCAACTTAAACAAGGAGACTGTCCAGAAAAGACGCAAGAGATTCCGAAGTCGTCTGGAGGCTGTGGTTGAAGCCAATGACGATTTTATTGATTAAATTTACTCCTTAGTATTTGAAAATATTTTTGTGTAATTTTGGTAAACTGTCTGCATACGGACAGGAAACGAGTTCAGCAGATACACAAGGATAGAAAGGGGTGTAAGACAAGGATGCGTCTTCTCACCAGATCTATTCAACTTATACAGCGAGACCATTTTGGGAGCTCTAGAAGTCCTGCCAGAATTTGTCATTGGTAGTCGCAATCTAAACAATATAAGATATATAGTCAGATGTGTAAATTGAGGAGGTAGTGCTAACCTGAGTCAAGAGGGCATATCTGGTGAAAAGACTCATCACATTGCTACACAAGTAGGAGAGCCCAGTCATGGCTGTCAGACAATTTATGTGACCCCATCGCTCCTTACATCTCGATACTAAACTCACCAGACTTGACCCCTATGATTATTATGTGTGGGACTCAATCGAGCGAGCGATTAACAAAACTCCTTGTAACACCAAAGATGAACTGAAGACAAGGATTATGGCAGCATTCACTAACTTAAACAAGGAGACCGTCCAGAAAAGATGCAGGAGATTCCAAAGTCGCAGAGAGAACGTGGTTGAAGCCAATGGTGATTTTATTGAATAAATTTACTCATAAGTATTTCAAAATATTTTTGTGTAAGTTTGGTAAATATATCTGTTAAAATGAGATGTCAGTGTTATTTTCTTTTTTGCCTTATTTAGATGACAATTTATCCATTGTACCCTGTATATAATGTCTCCACAAATTAAGTTAATTTTAAAAAGATATTACAAAATATTTAGAAGGGGTGGCAACTAAATTATTGCTGAATATTAATATGTTGTTATTTCTTTTTTGTTTTGCGCTCGTACTATCTCGAACATTCATGAATCAAACACCACGGCCAGGCATCAAGATGATATTCTGTTTCATAATATAGTTGATTAATGCACATAATTGCTGGGTGACCAACCCATCTTGCACTTTGGTCAGTGATCCAGACCGGTAGATCCCTCGCCAGTTCTTGTTTCGCTCACCAACCAGTGTCCTGAAAAGTGCATTTTGCATTCATGTGAGATTGTAGAAATATCAGAGATGAGTCCTTAGAGTTATGATTAGTTGGATGTTGTCTCCAGAGATGTTATGTATAGCTCTCAGAATCCAAGTCTAGGTTCCATCAAGCAGTGGCACTATACATTAAAACCACTTTTATAGCGGGTTGAAAGAATTTCCATTTGAGGTTCTCTTGTAGATCGGCTTTCCAGACTACACCCATTGTATTCAAGGGCCCCAGGCTTTAGCTATGCAAATTTTCAGATCATTTGCAGTAGAATTTATTTCTCTTTCTAGATATGTAAAAGATTCGACCTGAAGAAATTTTATACTACTGACATCCAGCTTTTTATTATATCTTTTCAATTTCTGAATGAGATGTTGAACATTGGGATTCACATGATCACAAATCTTTACGGTCATAGTAACCATCTCTATGTGATGTTTTCCTGTGCAAGACAGCTTGACAAAGCCCAACCCTCTCGATGCTGGGTTCAAATTCAGTGATTTTCTTTCTCCTAGACCAGTTGCTAACCAAAGCTGGTGAGGTGTCCAGAGTAGTAGATTGCTCATAAGTTTTTGTTTTGCTTATCAGCAATGTCCTGCAAAGTGCATTCTGCATTTTCCCAAGGTTGTAAAAATATCAGGGATGGGTCCATAGAATTGTGATTTAGTTAGATGTCGTCTCAAAGAGATGTTAAGTACAGCTCTCAGCATCTGGGTGTAGACTGAAGGGTTTTATTTAGCTAACGTCCAAGCAGTGGTACCATACAATAACACCGCCTCTACAGTGGTGCGAAAGTTTGAGGTTGCTTTGTCGTCAAGATTTCCCGATTATATCCATTCTATCCAAGACGGAACCTGGGCCGACATGAATAATATTAGTAATGATAGTAATCGTTTTATGATGGCTTTGAAGACATCCCTGTATATATTATATGGATTTAATAGGCCGGTTAATGAAATTCGAGAAAGAAAAAGACAACAGAACGATAAAAAAACATATTGTCAGTAATACTGGTTGTATATTAGTAGGCCTTTTGATTAAACCGAACCCGAAGAGAACTATTCTAAACTATTCTAAAGTCGAAATTTTCGGATGTCCCTATGTCGTTTATCAACGAAACTAGAACAAAACAATGAAGTGACACTCACTCTACCGGGAAAATTTTGTTGTTGGTTTCTTTCCACCCACCCTCTTCTTTTTTCAAATGTTGCATTATTGTAAGAAATATGGATCTAGTAGTTTGCCGCAATTAGGGTAGTGGAGAGTTTGTAAAAGGCTCTCCGTAGAAACTGTATTCTCTGAGTAAACCGAAATCCCTGTATATATAAACTGCGCTTTCGACTATTTCACTGGTAATTCTCAGTCTCGTTGTTAATATGTTTTCAGTATTCGTGTTCTAAATTGTATTGTTTAGAAGTAATAAAGTTACTTAAGCTATGCAGAAGAAATATAGTTGCGATAGCAAACCAACCTTCAACCTTACTTAATTTGACAACGGCAGTGTTCTTTTAAAATACACTTAACATGGAACCACACTTTTTTGTCTTCCGTAAGGGTATCAGTTTGCAATGAATTTACGTAGCAAACTAGACTCCACAATTAACATTAAAAAAAAATGAATAATGATTTTTCTTTTGGGATCTGGAGGAGTTAATCTATAATGATATGGAAAAAAAATGAAAGGAAACGATTATTTCTGATCGTAGTGTCTAATTCAAATAATTCTCTTCAGTATCAAAACTTGAAAATTGGTTCAAATACTTCATATTTGACAGAAAATATTTAGCATCTGATGTTTTATTAAAATAAACACATTTTTACTTGAGGACAAACGCAGATAGATACACATAGACTAACGTGACTTTACTATAATGTTCAGACTGTTGTCCTCATCTTTATTGTCATATTCACGGTGTTTCGGCTGTTGTACGCTCTGATCTTTATGTGACTTGAATTTTAAACTGGACCTTTTATTTCAATTTCTGAGGTAGATTGTTCTCATTCCATGAGTCATGCCACTTCCGGATGCCTTCGTTATCTCCATTTAACTCAACTCTCTAAGATTTTTTTTTTCGCCACTACTGTCGTCAGGTATTGAACTCACAACTCTTTGGGTCTAATCACGGGATCCATGTCTTCAATGACACATATGGCCCATTAGATAAAGGCGTTGGTTGGATCGAGTCAGAAGAAGATCGGAGCATCCAACGGCCGAGATGTCGTGAATTTGACAATGAAAATGAGGACGACTGTTCGAACAATGTAAATAAGAGAAATGCCTCATCTCAGAAATATAAGCAAAAAAAACAAAAAAAAACGTGTCTTTGTTTGCTTGTGTGTGCGTGCTTGGCGCCATTTGTTAGCGTTCGAGTTCAGATAGAAGGTAGTATTTCAAAGGTTGATGTCAAGGCTGGCTTGCCCATCTAACTTGTTCAAATATACTTGTGTGAGAAGAGTCCCCTTTTCTCCTCTTCCTCTTATTTTTTTTTTCAACGATTCCCGCTATTTCATCCTCTTTTAAAAGTCATTTTTTCTTTTATTCTCATTGCCTATTAATTCCGACTTCTTTTTTAATTTACCCTTATATTTTACTTTATTCTTTTGTATTTTCAATTTGGTTTTCTTCCTTTCTTTCTCTCCTCTTCTTTCCACCCTTTCTTTTCTCTTTTCCTCTTTAAATTTTTCTTTCCGTATCCTCTTCCGCTACCTTCTTTTATCTTTTTCAGCTGTTTTTTTTTCCTTTCTCCTTTTTCCTTCTCCAACTTCTTCCTAAAGAACCCTCTCATTGTCATTAATTCAATGTTGTTATTTTTGTGCCTATTCATGGAAGACGTGGGCAGCAACAACAATGAAGAAATATCAACAACAACCCAAGTAATTATTATAAGTACATCCGATATTTAAAGTAATGTTCGCGCCAGTGCCGCTCCGACGTCTGCCACCCCCAACACCACGAACAATCACAACAATAAATTAATAACCCTTCCCTTAACATAATGTTTGCAACTCAGACATTTCATTTGTATTTCCAGTTTAAAACTATCGCTTCTTCACCCTTCTGTTTCTATACAGCCTTCCATGTTACTGACCTCTGACATGAAACTATTTCCGTTTCGGGGGAGGCATTTCCGGGCGCCAATACAACACAGATTTCCCCAATACCACGAAAACCGTCATAGATCAAATCAAACAAAAAGGTATATATATATATATATATATATATATATATATAATTTTCAGTTGTAGTTGTGATAGAGTTGGGAGGTAGAACAATATATTTTTATTCGTCGTTTGTAAAGAAGGACAGCTCTACAGAAAAGAAAAATAAACAAAAACAACATCGAATATAAATGAAATAGACTAGATTATATACCCAAAACATATATAAAACATATTTTGAAATTTAAAATTCCCGGTCTTCGCGCGCATGCGTAGTCGCAACAACGTAAACAAATTTAGTTCGATTAAGTACTAAAAGACGAAACGTGTCACACGAAAACTTTTTCCATTTTGTCATACGACTTCCCCCACCCACCAACACACATATATATATTCCGATTTCTTCCCTGCCACCAACAATCTTCAACATGTAACGTCAATCACCATCTTCTGTCTTCCTGGCTTCTGTTCTTTTATAGTCCTTTCTCCTCACTTATCTCTTGACTAAATTCTTCTCATTCTCTTTCACTTTGCGTCTTAGCGGATTTATCGCCTTGCTTTGTGGTGAAATAGTTGTTCTTATTGGTTGAAATTAGCGATCGATGATTGAGCCCAAGTAACAGCTCAATATTTTGAAAGTTTATTCACGAATAAAACGGATTTTTCCTGCGTCGTAAATTGCCGCTAAACAATCTTCGTATCCTATATGCTCCATATAGTCTTATATCAGGCCAGGTTATGCCAGACTAAATGGTAAATTTTTGTTTTGTTCCCCGAAGGCCTTTACACCTTCAAATCTTTCCAAAACATCCCTATTTCCGTTCAAATGTATATGCTGAATGCAAATCAATAATTGTTTATTGAAGAAACCTACCTTTTTTCATGTTATCGAGAAGAAAAATATGGAACTTCTTGTCGCTGTTTATCTCACCCCCTAACCACGGTTTAAAAATGTTATTCACTGCAGACTGACTTCACGCATAGATTTCCGATTTTTCGTTTTTTTACTTACATTTTTGCGATTAATACGCGGAAAATGAGTTCCGAAACCCAACAAATCGCGGATTAATTATTAAAAAGGGAGTAAATAGAACGAATTTAGTATCCTACGCCTCAAGTCATTCAGCGGTTAATCAGATATGAGAACGGAGGTAAGAGGTGAGATATAGTCCGATTTATTTCTGGCCGATAACATGAAAAATAGGTAGGTTTCTTCAATAAACAATTATCGATTTGATTTCAGCATGTACATTTGCACAGAATTAAGGATGTTTTAAATACTTTTCTCATCTCACCTCATCTCTCTTATCACTATAATATATATTTCCCGTCTTTCTTCTCATTAATCTAATGTACATTTCTCATCTCACCTCGTTTCTCTTCTCATCTCTCTAATGCACATTTATCACTGTTCTCATCTTTCTAATGTACTTTTCTCATCTCTTCTCTTCTCTTCTTTCTTTTCATCTCTTTTATGCATATTTCTTATCACTGTTCTCATATTTCTAATGTTCTTTTCTCATCTCTCCTTATTTCTCTTTTCATCTCTTTTATGCATATTTCTTATCACTGTTCTCATTTTTCTAATTTACTTTTTTCATCTCTTCTCATCTTTCTTTTCATCTCTCTTATACATATTTCATATCACTGTTCACATGTTTCTAATGTACTTTTCTCATCTCTCCTTATTTCTCTTCTCATCTCCCTTATGTAGATTTCTGATCACTGTTCTCATCTTTCTAATGTACTTTTCTCATCTCTTCTCATCTTTCTTTTCATCTCTTTTATGCATATTTCATATCACTGTTCTCATGTTTCTAATGTTCTTTTCTCATCTCTCCTTATTTCTCTTCTCATCTCCCTTATGTAGATTTCTGATCACTGTTCTCATCTTTCTAATGTACTTTTCTCATCTCTTCTCATCTTTCTTTTCATCTCTTTTATGCATATTTCTTTATCACTGTTCTCATATTTCTAATGTTCTTTTCTCATGTCTCCTTATTTCTCTTCTCATCTCCCTTATGTAGATTTCTGATCACTGTTCTCATTTTTCTAATGTACTTTTCTCATCTCTTCTCGTCTTTCTTTTCATCTCTTTTATGCATATTTCATATCACTGTTCTCATGTTTCTAATGTTCTTTTCTCATCTCTCCTTATTTCTCTTCTCATCTCCCTTATGTAGATTTCTGATCACTGTTCTCATTTTTCTAATGTACTTTTCTCATCTCTTCTCATCTTTCTTTTCATCTCTTTTATGCATATTTCATATCACTGTTCACATGTTTCTAATGTTCTTTTCTCATCTCTCCTTATTTCTCTTTTCATCTCTTTTATGCATATTTCTTATCACTGTTCTCATCTTTCTAATGTACTTTTCTCATCTCTTCTCATCTTTCTTTTCATCTCTTTTATGCATATTTCATATCACTGTTCACATGTTTCTAATGTTCTTTTCTCATCTCTCCTTATTTCTCTTCTCATCTCCCTTATGTAGATTTCTTATCACTGTTCTCATCTTTCTAATTTACTTTTTTCATCTCTTCTCATCTTTCTTTTCATCTCTTTTATGCATATTTCATATCACTGTTCATATGTTTCTGATGTTCTTTTCTCATCTCTCCTTATTTCTCTTCTCATCTCCCTTATGTAGATTTCTGATCACTGTTCTCATTTTTCTAATTTACTTTTCTCATCTCTTCTCATCTTTCTTTTCATCTCTCTTATACATATTTCTTATCACTGTTCACATGTTTCTAATGTTCTTTTCTCATCTCTCCTTATTTCTCTTCTCATCTCCCTTATGTAGATTTCTTATCACTGTTCTCATTTTTCTAATTTACTTTTTTCATCTCTTCTCATCTTTCTTTTCATCTCTCTTATGCATATTTCATATCACTCTTTTCATCTTTCTAATGTACTTTCCTCTCTCCATTCTAGATTTCTGTTTCTATTTTCTCCCCATCTCTCATTCTCTATTTTTCTTTCTCTCTCTCTCTCTCTCTCTCTCTCTCTCTCTCTCTCTCTCTCTCTCTCTCTCTCTCTGCCTCATTGTTTTCATAATCTTTTTCTTGTTTTTTTTCCTCTTTTTCTTTCTCGCTTTTTCTCTTTCTCTTACTCTTGCTTTCTCACTCACTTTTAGTTTTTATCATCTTTTACTCGTTTTCTTTTATCTCTCTCATTCTCCCTCTCCTTTACGGTTTTCAGCATCTCTTTTTTTCTTCTTTATCTCACACGCGTCTTTCTCACTCTTTCTTTTCATCTCTCCCCCAATCCTTCTCTCCACCTTTCATCCTCTTCTCTTCCCTCTCTCTCTCTCTCTCTCTCTCTCTCTCACACACACACACACTTTTTCACTTCCTGGCTTTCATAAAATCTTTCTTCCTTTCTCTTTCCATTTTCCTTTTTTCTGTTCCCCCCTTCTCTCTCTATCTTGTTTTCCGTTTCTCCCTTATCTCTTTCTCTTTTTCTTTTATCTGTTCCCCTTTCTCTCACTTATACTTTGCGGCATTCATCATCTCTTTCTCTTTCGACTTTATCTGTCTTTGTACCTCCCCCCTCATTCTCTCTCCCTCCTTGGAACACTCCTTGTTGTATGACGTTGTAGCTAAATACGCTCTTTTGCACGTGGATAGTTGTTAAACAAATCCATCCAAAATGTAAACAGTCGGTTCTTTTACTGTTGATAAAAGGTGGCACCAACCTTTTGCTTCTCACTCCTATAGACACACACATACACACGTCTTTCGGTGCATTTGCACACTTGTGTGTATGCGTAACTCATCGTGTGCACATATACGTTTATGCGTGTAATTTATTCATTTTAAATTCGTGCACACATGTGTAAGGTTTGGTTTGAAAATGGCAACGCGGCGTCTTAACCCAGTTTAACAATACAAACAATTTAAGAAAACGGAAAGGTGCTTTTACAAAGAACAAATCTAACCGAAAATTGGACAGCGAACTGGACTTAAGACCCAAAAAGGTGAACTTAGCAGACATCTTCTTGTTTACATTGGATAAGTTTTTATTTAATATTTTTTTCTTTTGCCGCTCGTCCTTGCTACGCCTCCGTTTTTGTAAAGGATTTTCATTTAAAGCCCCGACTTTACAATCAGCCCGCGTTCGCCGACCAAGAAGCAGACGAGCAATCGAGAGGTGTCGGTCTTCAGTTTAACAGGTCAGCTGAATTAGTCACGTGTTTGCAAACTCTGTGATGAAAAGGCAAACTGGCAACTGCAGCTAACTGACCTGACGCCGTAGTCGATGGGGGGGGGGGGGGGGGCAATACATGTATTACTATTCTTGTTGCCACGAAATTAAACTTTGCCTAAAATAATAATAATAAAATAATGGAAGCAAAAATAAGAAGATATAAGCAATGTATCTGGAATACAGAAGAGTGAGAATTTATTTATGTGTGTTGTGGTGCCGTGTGTATCGGCTCGGAACGAGAAATCGGAGAGCCGAGTTCGAATTCCAGTTGAATTTGTTGCATTCACTTACGCGCAAATACCCTTCAGAAGGGTATTAATCTATCTCTTCTCCTTCCAGCTATGAGTTAAATAGCAAGACAGATTGGGTTCTATAGCCTTGGTTGGCAGCCAGTCTACCGTAGAAAATAATGTCAACCTAATGCGGGAAAATCCTCTGCCCTGTCAGTCATATCTCTTTCAAGACATTAACACCGAATCATGTGTGGCACTTAATAGTTCAACCAATACAAGGTACTGGGTAGAGGGTTACTGAATGAGGTGTGTAATCTGAACATAAAAGGAGAAGCAGGAAGATTACGTGAATGTGGTGCATGAGGTAAATAATGACCTTAAATTTCTGAAGAGGTTATGATTTTATGTTCGGAGAAGCATCCACACAGGAGTCTGTTCCACAAAACAGTTGTTCTTTTACTTAATACGTAACAAATGAGGGGGATTCAAACCTGTGGATGCAGCAAGGTGTGTATTAGCTCTAAAATTACGAACTAATGGCATCTGGAGCTGCTCGGAACATTTACTATGGAGGTAGGTACCTCCACTAATTTTTCTACACCTAAATTTAAATTGAAATTTTAAAAAATAAATAAGTTATCTTCAAGCTTTAAAATTAGCTTTAATTGAAAGTCAAGAGATTAAATTTAGTAATTCCAGTAAACAAAATACACTGGCGTATTTTAAAGTGAAATTATATTGATTGGAATCTTAAAATTTTCAGATTAAAAAAAAAATTTAAAGTAGCGCCATTTTTTTGACTGATCGACAAATTTCAAAACAGTAGCCACATTCCTGTTTTAAAAATCTGGCAAAAATAAAATATACGTCGCTGACACGTTATTGAAGTCAATTTTTAAATTAAAACTTACATTTATCTGATTTCAAACAATTGTGCTTGCTTACTCTCAGAAAAATTCCCTGTAATTTGTTATCAGATTAGGTAGCCCGAGCCTGACAGCTGGTCTCAAGTGTTGAAAGATTTGATGACAAGGAGAAGGAGGGCCCGAAGGCAACAAAAACATATGAATGTAATTTATTATGTAAGAGAAGACAATCCTTGAATCACATGACCTTTTAATGCTAAATATCACATACGGGCCCCCGTACAAATAAAATACGGGCAATCAAAATGCACACAATTAAAATGTTTTTAATTATTTTAAAAATTGACGGGGTCAATTATTTGTATTAAGCTTTTAAATTTTCGATTTGTAATTGTCGTCTTCATGCATTAATTACATACCCTAGCTGGCCCGTTAGAGGAAGAAATTTAACAATAATTTTAAACTTTTTCATATATAATTTTTATATATAATTAAAAAAATGAAAAAAAATGAACATAACTATTGTAAAAATTAATTAGTCATTGAATATTTTTTCTTTTCAGACTATGATATGCTTAATTTATATTATTCATAAAAGCAATCAGAAGTTTATCCACATAAAAATTGGCATAGTTATTGCATTTTTCGCAATTCGGACCTACTTTTTAGAAAGACGGGGACTATTGAAGAAAAAAAAAAACAGTGAATCAGCATTCCCCAATGACTCCTGAATTTTTTTATATTAGTTTTAGAGTGGCCCGTGTTTGAATTGTTACACATTTCTGGAATTTAATTGGGGGTGGGGGTAACATACTTAAAAAAATATTTTTACCAATATTTTCTAAAAATAATGCAATCAAAATTGATTTCATTCAAATATAAATAAGTCCTGAAGTTTTCATCAAAATCCAACCATTATTTGATTTATGCAAGAATTTCCAAATTAATGTGTCTTTCACAAAAGTGTATTGCGTAACAATTACGTTTGTTTACTTAATAAAATAGCGGCAATTTGGATATCGCGCTTACGTAATAAAAAAAGACTTTCTACAACAATTTCGAACGTGTTAGAAATAATTAAAAAAATTTAAAATATATTAAAAATGCTTTTGCCGATAGAACATTGTTTTTATTTAGTTTGGAACCTTTTCCCTTCTGACTATGCTGTTTTTTCAGCGATTTTGTGGAGGTATCTATATGGAAGTAACAATGAAATAGCATCCTTGAGAAAAGGACTGTAGGGTCCTTAAGGCGGCGTAAACGTTTTTGAACTCTGTCAAAGCGGATAAGAAGGATTGAACAGCTCCAACTAAGAAATTTCGACGAATGATGAAATAGAAAGATGAAAGCAGTACGAGTTATCTTCGGAGTACTGGACACTATTAATAATTGTCTTTATAATCTAACTGGACCGGTTCTAAGTAAATTATTCACAAAAGAATCATAAAATCATTTTTCCATCGAAATAGCGATAGAATACCGATAGGCTTGTGACGTTTCCCCAGTGGAAAAAAAAGATCGAAAATATTAAATCGGTGGCAAGACGGCGTATACGCTTTTGAACTATGTCAAGGCTGGAAAGTGAGGATTGAACAGCTGTTTTCCTGATATGATAGCAATACTTTGATCTGATTCTTGAAAAGATGGATGTGCGTTGTGGTGCAGTGGGTATCAACTCGGAACGACAAATCGGGGTGCCGAGTTCGAATTCCAGTTGAATTCCTTGCATTCTCTTACGCACAAATACCCTTGGGAAAGGTATTAATCTGTCTCTTCCCTCCAGTCATGGGTTAAATAATATGACAGATTGGATTCTATAGCCTTGGCCGGCAACCAGTCTACCGCAAAAAGCAATGGCAACCTGCTGCGGTATAATCTTCTGCCCAGTCAGTCATGTCTCTTTCGAGACATGATCACCAAAAGTGTGTATCACGTATAGCACTTAACTGACTGACTTGTAAAGATAGAGCATGGCAGGAGGAATTCGGTTCTTTCTGAGGCGGCACAAGGAAACGAACATTTTTCCAGTATATTTGGCATTAGGCCGTGCTTATGACGCCGTACATATGAGATCTGAAGGGAAATTGAGTCGCAATTGATGTTCAAGATAGGGAGCCTCATTGCGAGTAACAAGTTTTACAATTCAGCATCTGCTCAGTGGTGATGGAACGTTACTCGCTTAGTTTTGGAGGTATTGAATGTTACAATCCATTTTTCACCATTGTATTGTTATAGCTAGATCAGAGGAGAGATCAGCTGCCAGGCTCTGATCGTCTAGAACTTTTTTTAAATTTATTTTTGGTGGGGTGGGCATACATAACTCGTGGTATCATCTGAATATCTATTTACTAATAATCTGAGAATTTTCCAGAGCGGATCGTTAATATAAATATAAATATAATAAAATTTTAAGTATAAGTGAGTAACGTGTTCTAATGATTGATCTGGCTAGGCGAGATGTGATAAATCTTGCAGAGCTTGTTGTTGTTGAGCATCATGGGCATAATGTGTGCAGGTATTATTCTACTAGAACAGCCATTCGCTATCTTGTTGCCGGAATAGCAGTAGAACAGGTAGAACAGTATTTTGATCTATTCAAAATTTATTTAAATGTCCTTCATTAACTATAAGAGCAATAAAATTTTGTAATTTATGGCACCAAAAGCCATAATGTTAGTCACAGACAAATACACTCTATAAGATATCACTTCATAAGCATAAAGTCGTTCGTATCAAAAATGACCATTTGCATGAGAACAGAAACTAAAAAAAAACTAGCCTCATTGATGACTCTCATATAGTACCTTTATATATATATATATATATATATATATATATATATATATATATATATATATTGATGCATGTTTCACTTCCAGCACGCACGTACGTGATCGCCGTTTCTTTGAAAAGCTTCCATGCAAACAAAATAGACGACCACTACTATCCTTCGTCCGCGAACTGTTTAATACACTCAATATAATTGTCATCTCCGGATTGAGTATTCGGAGAACCGAGATCGAATTCCAGTCCAGTTATATTCACTTATGCAAATAATGCCCTTGGAAAAAGTGCGAATCCATCTTTTCTCCTCTGAATATATGAGTATATAGTAAAAAAAGTACGCTGGAACCTATGACCTTAGTTGGCAACCGGTCTATGAAAAGTACAACACTGACTATAACTGTGGGTAAACAGTACAGTAGTCTAGGCTCTCCTCTCTTGGTTAGCGACTGGTCTAGGAGATGGAAACACTGAATTAAAAACTGTGAAGCCCTGGCGAAGCATATGCTATGCAGCTAATGAAAGGATCGTGGAATTTACAATGACATTGTCATTGCGACTGCAGTTGGCTTAATAAAATATATATGCAGAGTGCGATTGGTAAATTTTTGTCATATTATATTTTTAATTTCGCCCATGCGTGTTGTATGTTTTTTTATTTTATCGGCTGCACAGTATAGTTGGATCCCCTTGTTCCCTGTTTAGGATGTGGTTTCCGGCTTTCTCTTTTCCAATCGCCCGGTTCACACTCCACCCACGTCTATTGAACAGGTGTAGAGGCTCATCCCTTGTTCCCTGTTTAGGATGTGTTTTCCGGCTTTCTCTTTTCCAATCTTTTCACTTTTCTTTTTTGTTTATTTTTTTCAATCGGAGTAGATAGACTGAACTATTGCCCGGTTCACACTCCACCCACGTCTATTGAACAGGTGTAGAGGCTCATCCCTTGTTCCCTGCTTAGGACGTGGTTTCCGGCTTTCTCTTTGACAATCTATTGATTCTTACGTAACTCCCTGCACACCAGTGGCCTTACCGCCTTGCTCGGGGTGATATGATTAAAAAAAAAATTGGCCAACGTCTGTGAGGAAAATATCATCATGATGCAATGTCAGTCTGTCAGTTAAGTGCCATACATGAAACACGCTTGGACGACCATGTCTCTTTCGGGACATGACTGACTGGGCAGAAGATTATCCCGCAGTAGGTTGCCATTAATTTCTGTGGTAGACTGGTTGCCGATCAAAGCTATAAAACCCAATCTATCCTGGTATTTAACCCATAACTGGAGGGAAGAGACGGATTAATACTTTTCTCAAGAGTATCTGCTTGTAAGTGAATGCAAGCAATTCAACTGGAATTTGAATTCGGCTCCCCAATTTCTCGCTAGAAATTTGAAAACAGCATGCTCTTTTGCTTGGAATTCGCGCCTGAAGCTCTAATACGAACATTTCAGTGTGTTTGATTGAGTGTCAATCTGAGGACAGTGCAGAGGATTCGGAAAGAGTTGGATGAGTCTAATGGTGATTACGAAGGCGTTCCTCAGAGAACTTCAGACTCAGCATGGAGGTCTACATCAAAACTGGAATCCATAGTTGAAGACAATGGCGATTTTATTGAAGAAATTTAGTCTTTAATATTTCAAGTTATTTTCGTGTAATTTTGGTAAATATATTTGTTAGAATGAGATGCCAATGTTATTTTTATTTTTTTGGTAATTTAATCGACAATTTATTCTTCTCAATCTCCCTCCCCCCACCCCTCTCTCTCTCTCTCTCTCTCTCTCTCTCTTTATATATATATATATATGGAGAGAGAGAGAGAGCGAGAGAGAGAAGATGCACTAAGAAAATCTGGCCATAAAAACATTTTACAATATAATTCTCAACCAAACAGACAAACAAAAAACGATAATAGAAAACGAAACATTATCTGGTTCAACCCATCATTTAATTTAGAGGTAAAATCCAAAATAGGACAAATATCTTTTAAACTGATAGATAAACACTTTCCAAAAGGATCAGATCCACTGCTAGGAAGGTTGGGGCACTGTGTCGAGTCAGGATGTTTTTCCGTCTAAATCCATCCTGCACATATACAAATAAACCATCCGTCAGTGCATGGAATACTGCGGTCATATATGGTCAGGCGCCCCCGCTGTTCATCGCAGTGTTCTTGACAGGCTCCAAAGGAGAATAAGTAATGTGATAGGTACCGACTTGGCGGCTCGACTACAGTCGTTTTCTCACCGACGGGATGTGGCTTCTCTCTGACTGTTCTATAGATATTTTCATGTCTTCTGCTCCGACGAACTTAAATCCCTGGTGCTCGTACAACCAGGATGGAAACTGGGTCCCACCCATTCACAGTTAGATCAAACAAATGCAGACGACAATTCTACTCCATCAGCTTCTTTTCTCGCACTTCCCGCCTGTGGAACTCTCTTCCATATTCTTGCTTTCCTACTGCTACAACCTCCAGGAACTTAAATGCAATGTCAATACTCATCTCTTAACCACTTGACTCTAGTTCTTTCTACATCATCCTGTATATCTTTTCCTTTCTCTCTACCTTTGCAACTGTCATCACACGAGTATTCTCATTCTCTTTCTCCTTTCTCTGACACCCCCTGTAACTGGTTTGTCTTTCTCTTTACTCTCTTCCTATCTAATCTTTTACTCTTTAATTATAATTAAATTAATTTTACTCTTTAATTTTACTCTTTAATTATAATTAAGTTTAGATATATTGAATGCAGGAGGCTACAGCCTCCTGCATTCAATATATCTAAACTTAATTATAAATGGAACCTTGTCTGTGTCCGTGTGTCTGTGTGTCCGTTACCTATAGACTCCGAAACAACTGAATTTACATAGTTGTACTATAAGCGTCTGCGAGTGTTCTTAGCTAGGTTTTGTGTCAAGGTACCCCCGATAAATATCGAAAATCGATAATCGAAAAGATCGGGTTATAGAAGGAGTGGTCCGATGTTAATCAAATTTAATACACTCATAGACAAAGACATAAGGTACGATATTCAGAAGTTTCAAGGTTGCAGTTCTTACAATAGTGCAGAAAATCAATAATATATATATATATATATATATATATATATATATAAGGCAAGATGTTTGTGTGTGTGTCTGTTTATCTGCCTGTATGTCTGTATTTTTTTCAGCACTTTTATTTTAGTTTTTGCTTTGGGTTTGGCTCTAAGTAGGTATAATTGTAGTTCTTAGTCTCAGCCATGATACCATTTACTCAGAGGACTTATTTAGCCTTTCAAATTAAGTTTACGACGAAAAAAACTTATTTGATATCGATACCAGGAATTCAAAATTTGACTTACATCCATTCATTTTTCTTTCAGTCTATAGTTTCGCTTTAAATGGAAACAACTATTGCTTTTTAGTGTTTCGTGCCAACGTCCAAAGAGTCTGAGCTTCAGAACCATGGATTAGTTTTAAAGCTTTCATTACATCCGAGTAATGGCGGGCTATACTGCTAGTATATATATATATATATATATATATATATATATATATATATATATATATATATATATATTAATTTACAATGGTTTATAAAAGCATAATATCACTACACAAAAGGTTTCATGTTTCAGAACAAAACTGTTCCTCTTCAGGTGATAAACCTTTTTCACCATTTATCTTAACATATCACCTGAGGAGGAACAGTTTTGTTCTGAAACATGAATATGGTCTCAATATTCTTCTTTTTGGTTTTATCAGATTCCTGTAAAGATCAAGTGGGAGTCAAGTACTTCCTGCAGTAATAGTATATTCAAATGACAAAATTTCATCATACTGTTTAATGATGTGAGTATTGCAGACGACTATAGTGACAGCCTATTCCCAGAAAGTAATTAAAGTTTTGAAATTCATAGGTACATGAACTTGCAAGCCGAAAATCGCCTGAATATTGAAAACGTTATCAAAATGTTGTTGGATGCGCAAAAAACGTAAAAATCAAAAGTGAATATTTTAAACGAGACACATTTCCATGAAAAACAAATGTTTAGTGAATATAATGTAAGCTGTAAGTAAAAAGAACAATGGGTATTTTGAGAATGAGCACACGGTTTTTACATCATAGGAAAGCACATACCCAAAATGCATACCATAATAAAAGACGCCCAAATTTTATTTTCTACTCAATAACAGACGATATTTAGAAACACGCCAAAAAGATTTCACAATAAAACCGTTTAAATAAAAATGTCTGTTGGTTAGAATTAACATCACCATGTGAAACATTTGACCAATCTGAGAAAACTAAAATTCTACTTTCTTAAAGATTTCTTATAAAAAAAAAACACTGATTTCGACTTAAGGAGCAGTGATGCGACCGTCGCTAAGCGTTCAAACACAAAAGAAGACGTAGATTTCCTCCCCCAGTGGGTGCTGAAATAAAAATGTGTTAGCGACTTCAAAAGAATCATCTCCAACAACAGTTCTGACCGAATCTTCGCTGACGATCAAAGTCTCTTCTCAACCCTCGGCTTTTTACTGTGAAATCAAATATCCAAAGACGTTGACTGAACTACAAACTATTTTGCTTCTTTTAACTCATTAATTCATGCACATATGTTTGTAAATACAATGATTTCTTTAACAGGCATACTCATGTTTTCTTTATTTTTAATTTATTATTGTTTGGAATTTGGACGATCGGATCTTTAATATAAAAGAAAATCCTGGACGACCGAATTTCCTACAACACAATGCTTTCATTCTGATAATAAATAAAAAGGTACCTTCACTAAATCGCTGAAAAAAAAAACAGCACAGTATGAAGAAAAAAGTTTCAAACTTAATAAAAACGAACTTTTTCCATCAAAATGTTTATGTTATTATTAAGACGAAAGATTAAAGTATTTCATAATCTTTTTTTTTTTTAATTTTTAATCCTTTCTAACACGTTCGAAATCTTGGTAAAACTTTTGTTCTTTTTTTTTTCGTTAGCGAGGAACCAAATCGTTACGAGATTTTACAATGGAAAATGTAATATTACATAACTCACTTTTTTCCGGTGACAATCGCATTAATTTGGAAATTCTTGCAAAATTCAAATAATTGTTGGATTTTAATGAATTTTGGTTTTATATATCGTTAGCGGGAAGCCAAATAGTTACGAGAGTTTACAATATTGAATAACTCACTTTTTTTTGTGTGTCAAACGCATTAATTTGGAAATTCTTGCAAAAATTAAATAATTGTTGGATTTTAATGAAACTTTTAAGACTTATTCAGAAATGAATGAAATTATTTTTGAAATCCTTATTTTTAGAAAATATTGATAAAAATAATTTTGTCCTACATCTGTTACCCAAATCCGCGCAAATTCATGAAATTACAAGAAATAAAATTCTGTAGGCAAAATTGGTTTTATTAGTTAAACGCCGGACACATTGGGGAATGTAAATCATGTATTAAACTATTTAGCCCCTTTTACCGAAAGTCTGCCCTAAATAGTAAAATAAAAAATGCAATGCAACTATGACATTATTTAATTAGATAAGCTTTTAATTGCTTTAATAAATTATATAAATTTCAGACATTATAATCTGAAGAAAAAAATTTCGATTAATAATGAAATTTTAAGAGAATTGTTTTCATTTTTGTTCTTTTTTCTTTTTTTCATTATAGTAATTTACAAAATTTCAAAAATATTTAAAAAATATTTCCAAGACTTGTAGACATTTGGTTGGTAAGTTATAAAGTGAAGACTGTATTTACTAATCGAAAATTGAAAAGTTTTATACAAAACATCTAGCTATAGTATTTTTAAAATAATTTTGAATACTTTTTGTTGGTGTATTTGAAGTTTTTTATATGGTAATTTTTATGTGTACATTAAAAGGTCTCTTCTGGAAAAAAAATTGTACAATTATGTCACTTGTGATCGCTATACACTTATCTTAACTCACATCTGGCGAGCTGTGAACACATTTAAAATACGGCGGACAGGGCAGAAAGTTCAACTCTGTGATTAAGAAATAGTTTTATTCTAAATTTCATGCTATAAATAAGTAATACTTGTGTAAATCAGATTAATTTAACATTAAAGTTGCTCATTTTCCCAAAATAATGTGTCACAGATGTATATTTTATTTTTGTAAGATTTTTAAAACCTAAATTTAACTTTTGTTTACAAATTTGTCGATAGCTCACTCGAAAATGGCCGAAAATTTGAAAAAATAAAAAATATTTTAGAAATTTTAGATTGCAATCAATATAATTTCTGTTTGAAATACACCAGGGTATTTTCTTACTAGAAATAGTAAATTTAATCATTTAGATTTCAATTAAAACTAAAATAAAAATTTCAAGAAAACTTTTTTTTAAAAATTCAATTTAAAAGTTAGTTATCGAAAATGAGTGAAGGTATGAAAATAAATGTGTTATTTAGCACCAGGGAGAGCTTCTTTTTTTTTTTTTTAAATGTCAATTGAAGAAGGGCGCTTAATCGAAGAGGAATCTAAATCGAGAGAGGCACTTATTTAACAAATTCAATTGTTGCCCATTTTCATCTTTTATTTATTCCACTAGCATAAAAACAACAAAATCTGTCACTTAAACACAAATATAGCTTTGTTAAATTAATCCAGTTTCTTTAGTCCTTTTTTTATCGCAACTTTATAGATCGATTCCCTTCTAACCGTTAAAATAAATACTTTCATGTCTAAACAAAGAAGTAGCTCCTGGTTAGACATGAACTCGCTTTCCATACGTCGAAAGCTCATCCTTAATGTATGTTGCTTTTATAAATTTGGTCAACGAAGCCTCCAGTTGTTTCTGCGATTGATTGATTGATTGATAGAAACACAGTTGTTAAATAGGAATAAAATGTTTGGATAAAATGTTTGTCTGATTAAAAGGAATTGTATATGTTCATTCTGTAGACTCCCTCTGTTTTGAAATGCAGACCTCACGTGCGCCTGTCCTGCCAAGTAGACATTAATTATACACACGAACGCTGCTTAACATGATAGATGCACGGGTGGTGTGCTTAACGAATGAAGAACGAACAACACAAAAATACCAGAATTTTCTTTTCTCCCCAATATTTCATTTTCTGATGAAGCTTTAAAAAAAAAGTGAAGCATGCTAAATTTATAACTGTTTCATATTTGTTCCGTATTCTGTCACACTGTTTTAACACTATCATAATATAATTGTGCTAGTTCTTCCCTTCGTTTGTTTGCACGGCCGTTATGCCCTGCCAATAGCCCATAAATAAGGAACTATACCATTTTGATCTTGTGGAAAGAGGATAAAAGACATAACTTGGTTTCAGTGAGAAAATGAAAAATGTAGAAAGAAAGAAGCGAATATAGAGGTGAAAAGATAATCAGGTTGAGATTACACTTTGATCTCAGTCAAAAGGCCGGGTATGTAACCCCCACCTCACAGACACACACACACACTGAGGCGAGTCGTGTCACAAGGTTGGCTTTTAACATGGGGATCTGAGCGCGTAGACTCAAGCAGCTGGTTAAAATTTACCCAGTCCCGCAAACGCGAACACTGTATACTAAGTTTGTCTTAGCTGATCTAAGGTTGTCACAGCTGGTCATGCTTTATTTTGTAACAATGACTTATATACACAGGTAAAAATTCTATTAGCTTTTCAAAGCTTTTAGACATATTAACACTAATAAATGGCCATCATTTGAGCGTTCTTATGCCTAGAAATTTCGAAAAAGCCATAGCATGTTTGCTCTTGTATATACATACTTGTTACAAAATAAAATCCTTGATTTGCCTTAATAAAGTCCATTTATTAAAACGAAACCCATCGGTTAAGATAAGTTTTCCTCTTGTCTTTATTTATATTGTCCTTTTACACACACACACACACACACACACACACACACATATATATATATATATATATATATATATATATACTAGCAGTATAGCCCGCCGTTGCTCGGGTGTAATGAAAGCTTTAAAACTAATCCATGGTCCTGGAGCTCAGACTCTTTGGACGTTGGCACGAAAGACTAAAAAACAAAACTTGTTTCCAGTTAAAGGGAAACCGTAGACTGAAAGAAAAATGAATGGATGTAAGTCAAATTTTCATTTCCTGGTATCGATATCAAATAAGTTTCTTTCGTCGTAACTGAATTTTGAAGGGTAAATAAGTCCTCTGAGTAAATGTTATCATGGCTGAGACTAACAACTACAATTATACCTACTTAGAGCCAAACCCGAAGCAAAAACTAAAATAAAAGTGCTGAAAAAAATACAGACATACAGGCAGATAAACAGACACACACACAAACATCTTGCCTTTTATATATATATATTATTGATTTTCTGCACTATTGTAAGAACTGCAAGCTTGAAACTACTGAATATCGTTTCTTATGTCTTTGTGTATGAGTGTATCAAATTTGATTAAAATCTGATCACTCCTTCTATAACCCGATCTTTTCGATTATCGATTTTCGATATTTATCGGGGGTACCTCGACACAAACCTAGCTAAGAACACACGCAGATGCTTATAGTACAACTGTGTAAATTTTCAAGAAAATCGGTTCAGCCGTTTCGGAGTCTACACGTAACGGGGACACACACATACACACACACAGACAATGTTTCATTTATAAATAAGTTTAGATATATGGACTGTTTATCTAGAATCTTGATGAGTATATCAAAAACTTATTCGAAAATTTGATAAATCGTATATATATATATATATATATATATATATATAATCGATTCACCCACAGCAAGGCAGTACTGCGACTGTTGCGAAAGTGGTTACAAGAGAAAAGATCGAAAAGAAAGAGGAACAAAAGTGGTGGGGGTAGGGAGAGCATAAAACATAAATGGGAATCAAGGGGATAAAAAATAGCAATTGACGTTGGATTTGTAGTTATAAGGGAAGCAAGTGTACGGAAGGGAGTTCCAAAGGCGGGAAATGCGAGAAAAGAAATTAATAAAGTAAAAGAGGCGGTTACATTTGACTGTTTTCACTGTATATGTTGCTTTTTATAAATGTGGGTTAAAGATAGACATCTGTAAATATATGAATTGGTGCATATATACGTAAGAGCGTTCACAGACTCGGGCATTTTCACATCAGTTTACAGCACAAATGGATTCATTGTTATTCCGTCAAACTCAATTACGATATTTCCAGGGTCTAACTTTAGTAAAACAAGACTAATTTCAAGTTGTATGACGCGACATGAAGGTGTCAGATTCGCTGTAGAAGCATTGATAAATTGTTGTCGACACCAAATACAGTTGCCCAACGATCTTATCTTTTTGGCACCGTTGTACTGAAAGAAGGGCGATAACTGTTAATCAAAACGGGACAAGAGAAAACGTACATCACGAAAAAGTTATATATATATATGTATGTATGTATGTATGTATACACACACACACACACACACACACACACACACACACACACACACACACAAACACACACACAGACACTGTCATAATTCCGCATTTTGCAACGATGCCAATTTAGTCGAAGAGAATGACACGCAGCTTGTGGAATACCAGCAATAGACGAATCATTTAACTATGCAACATAATCCCCTTTAGGAAATGACTCGCCTCCTTTTAAAGGGTTTGCAATCTTGAGTTCAACTCTATAAAGATTCCATTATGACACTTATTTTTTATAAATTTTTTGTGAATTTTAAAAATTGTTCAGTTAATTTATGGACGCTCTGTACTGCCACATCCACACACTCGTGTATGGGTAGGTGTCAATCTATCTATCTATCTATCTATCTATCTATCTATCTATCTATCTATCTATCTATCTATCTATCTCATTCTGTTTGGGCACATCGAGGTGATGTAATGGTTAGCAAGCTTGTCTCGCTAGAATGATTCCAACTGAGTAGTGAGTTCAATCCTCACTGGGTACCCCATACTTCCGGCATGGTGCAGCATCTAAGCGGCGCTTAGAAAATCAACTATCTCACTCTGTTCATATGTTTTTCACTTTGTTTATATCTATCCTATATTCATACCAATGTATTCTCACTATGTTTATGACTATTTATTTATTTATCTCTGTTCATATTGTATTGTTGTAATTTTTATCTGGTCCCGTGTGTCTTTGTGCTCGGCAGTGTGAGTCGAAGAAACAAAAAAACCGAAAATCTGAAAATAATCGTTTAACAGCATTTATTTTGAAAAAGAAGTTCAAAATGGTCGTATTTTGCGGGAGAAAATGGGGTTTTCTCAGTTAACAAAGTTCTAGTAGTTGTTTTTGTTGAGAGAGATTTCTCGGCTAGTTTCCACAACAAGAACAAGAAATCTGAGTATGAAACTACTAGGCCTCGTCTTTTGCAGCAAGTGTTGTGTGTAGTTTTTCTTTGTGGGTGTTTCGAAAGAAGATTTCTCCGTTTACAACGGATGGAACGAGAAACCTAACATCAAGCTGCCAAGACAGGTCTCGTCTTCTGCAGTAAGGGTTGTATGTAGCCCATCGGTAGGTGTCTCCAAGAGAGGCCGCTGAAAGTGAGAAATAGAAAAAGAGCGAGACATCTGGCCGTGCAGGTAGAGGCAGCTGAACAGGAAGATGAAAAAGAGAGCTGTTCATGAGATAGAAGTTGAAAAAGAGGCCAAATAAATTTTGATCAAGGCTTTTATGCTTTCAGGGACTTCCGGTTATATCCTGCTGATTATTACTGCTGCTGCTGCGAAATCGAGCCAAGTAAGGAACCCCTATACACACTTCACAATGGTCAACATATGAGAACAAGATGCTTTTATACTATCTATCTATCTATCTATCTATCTATCTTTTGATATCAATCTACAGGGTGTGATAGGTAAATTGTCGCCATTTTATATTTTCAATTTCGTGCATGTGATTTTGTCGACTGCACAGTATAGTAGGGTCCGTTGGGCACAGTCTGTGAGAAAAAGAGCACCATAACGCAAGTCACTCTATCAGAAAATTAAAAGCGGCGTGCCGTACTGCTTGGCATTCGCACCGGAAACCTCATTTCAGTGTGTTTGGATGTCAATCTGAGGGCAGTGCAGAGGATTGGAAAGAATTGGATCAGTCTAATAGTGATTACGAGATGTTTGAAATGATCACAAATGATGCTGACGTTATTAATCATCCCACAGAGCCTCAAACTCAACGAGGAGGCCTACAGCAAGTGCTTTGTGGAGATAATGTTTCTCCCAGTCAAGAGGGTGGCTGCTGGAAGACCATATGTCTGGAAACAGGGCTCTGCACCACGCTACACAAGCAGGAGAGTCCAATCAGGGTTGTCAAACAATTTCTGCGGCCTCATTATCCTTACATCTGACAGCCTAACTGATTGAGATTATATTTAGCACCCCGACTCCAGAGTTTCGCAGATTAAACTTTTTTAATCGCATTATTATTATTACTTATTTCTTGTTACATCTGTCAATAAAAAACGATAAGTGATAATAAAGATAGTGTAAAGCCAGAAATGTTTTCAGTAAGTGGAATTATGAAAAAAAATGACATTTACGGCTAACAGTCTTTGCAATAAAATGCTTGATATCAGAGCAAACCATTAACACGATTAATATTATTAAATACCATTTGTCACTAAGCTAATTGATGTTATATTAAGCTTCATTCGTACATATGTGTGGGCGTAAAAATGTAACAGATGTATATGAAAAATAAGTATGTAAAAAGACAATATGAATAAAGACACACAGAATATTCTCTACAGATGCATTTCGTCATCTGTTGGACCAATCAAGGGAAATGTAATCCTTATATTTGCCTTGATAAAGTCCCTTAGCAGATAAAACATGCCGGTAAAGAATTGTTGGTGCTAATTAAGTATGTGATCTACCTTCTGATTATGATCTTCCAGGAGAATGCATCAATAAAAGTATGTGATTTATGAGTAGAGACAATTCTCTACATTAAAATATACAGCACTACATTGGCCTGCTATCTACGTGCGATAAATTTATTTGCTATATGATCTACACTTTATATTGCGATCTACGTGTCATGAATCTACTTTGCTATGCTATCTATGCATTATATTGTGATCAGATTGTCATGAATCTACTTTGCTATATGATCTACACTTTATAATTCAATCTACATGTTATGGATCTACTTTGGGATGCGATCTACACTTTATATTGCGATTTAAGTGTTATAAATTTAACTTGGTATGCGATCTACATTTTCTGTTGCAGTCTGAGTATCATGAATCTACTTTTGTATGTGATCTACACTTTATATTACAATCTACGGGTCATGAATCTAATTTGTTTTGTGATGTACACTTGTGGTGCAATGGATATCGACTCGGAATGACAAATCGGGATGCCGAGTGCGAATTTCAGTTGAATTCCTTGCATTCACTTACGCACAATTATCCTTGGGAAAGGTATTAATCCGTCTCTTTCCTCCAGTTATTGGTTAAATACCAGGACAGATTAGGTTCTATAGCCTTGACTGGCAACCAGTCTACCGAAGAAAGCAATTGCAACCTACTGCGGGATAATCTTCTGCCCAGTCAGTCATGTCCCTTTCGTGACATAATCGCCCAAAGCGTGTATCACGTATGATACTTAACTGACTGACGTTTTATAAATCTACTTTGGTATGTGATCTACATTTTATATTGCGATCTACATGTTTTGAATCAACTTTGATATGTGAGCTAGAGTTTATGTTGCGATCTAGTGTCATGAATCTGCTTTGATATGCGATCTTCTTTTTATAATCATTTCACCCCAAGCAAAGCAGCACTGCCGCTGGTGCGTAGTGGGGTTACATAAGAGGAAAGTGATGGAAAAATATGATAGGGATTTACATAAGAAGAGAGTGACGAAGAATATGATACAATGATACATGAATGATGAGAAAGAGGAACAAGTTACATGGGGTGTCAGAAAATGGGTAAGAGAAGGATGAGAACACTGGTGTGAAGAGACCTGCATGAGAGTAGAGTGGAAAAGGAGAAGAACATGATACAAGGGTTTTCAGGGAAAGAATGCGAGTCAAGAAGATAGGAGATGACAATTGACCTTACATTTAAATTCTTGGAGATTTTTATTGCCAGGTAAGCAAGTATACAGAAGGGAATTCCACGGGCGGGAAGTTCGAGTAAAGAAAAGAAGTTGCAGTTACATTTTATTGGCTTTACCTGTAAAAGGGTGGGACCTAGTTGCTAGTCTAGTAGATCGAGTAAATTCATGCAGAGTTTATGTTGCGATCCATGTGTCATGAATCTACTTTGGTATGCGATTTACAATTTATATTGCCGTCTACGTGTCATGAATCTAATTTATATTGCGATCTACAAAAAGTTATACCCATCAAGAACAATATGCAATATGTTTTAACTTAAATCATTTTAAGTGAGTACGTTTTCTCTGTTTTACTATGTAGTTATAATTCCATATTAAAATTTTAAAGTTTATCTTATACTATTAGACATTAAAATAGATATATCCGGAATAAAACTTTAGAAAGAAGTAGTTTTTTGTTGTTTTTTTTTTTTGTTGTTTTTTTTTTGTTGTTTTTTTTTTATAAGCGTTTCACCCCGAGCAAGGCATGTCACTGCCACTACTGCGCAGGGGGCTACGTAGAGTGGAGAAAGGCTGATTAAATATAGGAAATGTCAGAGGGTGGGTGATAGGCGGGTAAGGATACTGAGAATGAGGGTTGGGTAGATGAGAGTGTTCTGAGAATAGTTGGGAGTTAGTGTGGTAGGAGGTGTCTATTGATCCTACATTTAAACACCTGGAGATTGTAACTGTCGGGAAAGCAGAGTTGTGGAAGGGAGTTCCACAGGCGGGAAGCACGAGAAAAGAAGCTGTTGGAGTAGAATTTACGGTTACATCTTATTTGTTTAACTGTAAAAGGGTGGGACCTAGTTGCTAATCTAGTATCTCGTGTAAATTCCTGCTTATGCGGCACCAGTGATCTAAGCTCATCGGAGCAGAAGCCATGAAAGTACTTGTAGAAGAGGCACAGGGAAGCCACATCACGCCGGTGAGAGAGCGGCTGCAGCCGGTCTGCCAAGTCAGTATCAACCACGTTACAGATCCTCCTTTGTATTTTGTCAAGAAGCCCAAGGAGAGCATTTTAATCTGATATAATAAAATACTAAACAACTAATACCATATAATAAAAACACTAGAGGAAATTATCATTTTAAATACTATTCCTCTGTCTGTAAATCGTTTAAACATCATTCAGAAATGCAATAAATGAATTTTTGAAACGGGACTGCATAATTTTCCACCCGAAGCGTTCATTCACTGATTCCTACTTGAAAGATGCTCAACAACAAAGTTTTATCGTCAAAATGTTTATGTTATTATTAAGAGGAAAGATCAAAATATTTTTAATTATTTTTTTAAAAAATTTAATCATTTCTAATTCTTTCGAATTTTTCGTTAAAAGTCTTCGTCAGCGAGTGACCAGATTTTTACCAGTTTTCTATGGATTTTGTAATATTATGAAACTCATTTGTGCGGTGGAAAACACATTAATTTGGAAATTCTTGCATAAATCAAATAATGATCGGGGGAAAATGCCAAGCCTCGATGAGTGAAGACATTATAACGGCGTCCTCACGAAACTTCGAAGTCAACATGAACCTGCTCAGTTAAAGGGACAAACTCTTTGCATTAATCGTATATGAAAAACTGAGAGAAAAGTAGGAACAGAAAAGACAGAGACGACACAGTAACAGTCTATGGGAAATAACTGGGTAGATCAGTTTGCAAAAATAATGGGACTTGGATTTGTATCTAATTGGCAACCTTACCTTTCGATTTGTATTGCCCAAGCTACGGTAAAGTGCTCATAAATTACGCAGTAATTTAATACATACGAGTATATGCTGAAAAGCTTTCCACTCAATCCACTTCCCTACATATGATCGAACATCAGATTTTTTTATGTAAAACGCTTTTTGGTTTCTTTTCAGCATTCCATTTTATAACATTTTTCGCACAATAGTAAAATTTTGCCACTTAAAAGTAAATGTTTACAAATGAAAAGTAAATTTGGACAATCGAAAGTATTTTATTTTCTTTCTTTTTTTTTTTTTTGTAAATCAAAAGTTTTTTTACAAATCTAAAGTAAATTTTTACGAATTAAAATGATTTTTTCTAAATCAAAGATTAAATTTCCTAATGAAATGTAAATTATTTATTTTGAGAAGTAGAAAGTGCGTTTCATTTATTTTTATTTTTTTTACAATTATGATTGAAATTTTTAAAACAATGACTTTAAAAGAATACACAAGTACACACCACAAACACACACACACACACACATCTCTCTCTCTCTCTCTCTCTCTCTCTATATATATATATATATATATATATATATATATATATGATTTTTTTAATATAAAATTTGTGAATTAGCTGATTGATGTTACCTTTAGCATTCCGACTCTAGAGTTTCGTAGACAGACCCTCCAGCATTAGTTTCGTCCACTAATCAGGAGATATAACCAATATCAATTACTTAAGTAAATGTGTGAACATAGGAAAATTATCTGAAATATGGAATAGACATTTCTTTTAAAAAATGAATCTTTTAAGCATTAAAAATTTTAACCAAATATTTTATACATTTTTGATAGAGTATTAGAAAAACGATTGTTTTTCGCTCTAAAATTTTCTGATGCAAGCTAATTGCCGTATTTATCGTCGTATACACCATTTGCAAGGATTTTTGAATGACGACGGATCATGTATTACCAACAAAATCAATAGTTATTCATTTCACGATTTGATATATCAAACGCAATTTTCTCTTTTATACACACACGCACACACACACACACACACACTATAAGCACACACACACACACACACACACACATTAACAAAAGACTTAAAAACGATCGGCAAATACAAAGAATTATACATACAAGTTGACAAATCTAGAACTATCTACAAAACAGGAACCAACGACCACACACACACACACACACACAAAAAAACTAGTTGAAAAAGAGATTATCAAGTTCTACAAAACCACCAGAAAGCAAAATAAACAAAAAAGCAAGATACTTAGCCATCAAACTAAAACTAGACAACAGAATCAAACAGTTGCCGAAAGCAGAATCATGCATTAAACTAAAACACGGCAAATATAACTTCTTAAACAAATCAATAAATTCCTCAAAAACCAACATCGCAAAAATCATTGATCAAATAATAGAAAAAATATGCACAAAATTAAGAAGCACGCTAAACATAAAAACCAACGAAAAAACACAAAAGAAACAATTGGTTTAGCACCATCACCAACAAAAGAATATGCTCCTTTATACAACTAGATATAAAAGACTTCTTTCCATCCATCAATGAACATACAATGAGTGATGCAGCAGACCTGACGAAACAACACGTAAACATTCCAAACGAAAACTTAAACATTATCAAACACTGCAGAAAGGCTATAGTATACTACAACAAAAATATGGACGAAAAAGTGAAACACGAATAATAATAGTAACAATAATTGCAATAACAATCACAACTTTAACATGACAATGGTCAGTTACGATGGCACAGAATATTTGAAATCGTAGGCATATATATCATCAGCATATCATTATCAAATACCATGAATAAAAAAGATAAAAGTTTATACAGGAACGACGTCCTAATAATCGTAAGAAACAGTTACGGTAGAATTACAGAAAAAAGTAAGTAAAAATAGTAAAAATATTTTTCAAAATAACTGAAAAACATTTCCCCCAACATAGCAAACTATCAAAACTCATCAGCAAAAACACAATCGAAATCAGTTACAGTTGCTTGGATAACATAGAGAAAATAATAACCAAACACACAAAAAATTCAATACAACCAATAACAATAGCAACATTCAACAATATAAACTTACTAAACAACAGCAATAAATGCAATTGTTGAAACAAAAACAACTGTCTATTTAGCAACAAATGTCAAACCAACAAAAAATATAAAAATCTACAGCAACAAATAACATTAACCTAGAAGAAAAAAATGACATAGGGAGCAGCAGAAACAACTTGAACAACTTTTAAAGAAAGATTTAAAAACTCCAAATGTCATTCAAAACAGAAAGATATATAAACAACATAATTTTATCAAAATATTTATGAAGCCAAATAGAAAATAATACCACCACCAAAATTTAATGGGAAATCATAACCCCCCCCCCCACACACACACACACACGCAATGGCAACAGCAGAAATTGTAAATTGTGTTTGGCGGAAAATGTAGTAATAATCACCTTTAAAAACGAAAGCAAACTCCTAAACAAGAAAATGAGGGATGTAGACACTCAAACAAATACTTTACCACTTAAATTCTAAGACTAACAAAACAAATAAATACAATATAAAACGCGATTCTATTACAAACAAAATTCACTACACCTAACGCCTTGCCCACACCAACACCAAATAAAAATAAATTAGAAAAGAATAATCGCAATATCAATAACGAACAACTATCCAATTTCCCCCACCAAACCTGCTAACACACACACACACACACACACACACACACACACACACACACACACAAATCTAACGCATACATATGCCACAATATAAAAGCCAACGTGCGGTTACACTCGTTACAACACAAAATGCACATATGCAAATACACACACACACACACACACACACACACACACACACACACACACACACACACACACACACCAATAATAATAATAATATAAGAAAAACAAACAACAAAGCCTCACACAAAGAAGTGCAAAAATAATCAAGCAATCCATCACCAAAAATGTGCCAATTTACATTAAAAATGCATACACAATTAACACCCACAACCATGCCGGTATGTAGATGAATGTGTGAGCCCAAGTACGTAAGCACACACTCAGATGCAAATATGCAGTTAGATGGGTGCGCGCAGGCATACGAGCACACACAGACACACACACATACAAGGATTCAACCATCACCCTTCAAGCCAAGTGGTCAACACACAACAAAACAATAAATCACCGAAAACCTAACATTCCTTAAAAATCAGCTGAAAATCATAAAACAGCGAAAGAAAAGAAAATAAGGCAAAAAAGAAATGAGAAAGTGAAGCAAGAAGATAATCAGATAACATAAGATTCAAGCGAAAAAATTATACAATTACAGACTTACCCACAAAAGTATCAAATAACACCAGTTCCTCAACAGTATATAAACACAGAAATATTGAAAAATATCAACAGAAGTGACAATTTTTCTATATAAATTCTATTAATGTTCTATCTTCATTTCTGATATCGATCACCTTATTACAAATCCTGCTTGCCTTAAATGCCTTTCTACCAGTTTTGGCCTCAAATCGTATTCCAACTTAACACCTTATAATACTTACAACTTTATATATATAGTCATCCGCAGACAGATCTGTTTCGCTGTATCGCAGTTCATCAGTACGGTTAGACATCCGATTGCTTTTGACCCAGGATTGAAACCCGACCGAATTGGTGTCAGTAGGCGATTCTACCTATGGCGCTCGGTAGAAGGAGGCAGACCATGTATCATAGGCTAGTAACCAGAGTGCTCTAATTCATTACTGAATGAGCGATGCGTAGATGCTAGAGTAGCTACTGTTTTTCAAAGTCTACCATTCTTCCAGAGTGCTCAATAAAGACAAAAGGAAAAATTTTCTGAGCTGACGTGTTTTCCCTTTCATAGAATTCATTAAGGCATATGTAAGAATTTTATTTTGCAACAAGTACGTAAAAACAGAAGTAAACATGTCATTAGACTTTTATGCATTTTTCATTTTAAGAACGCTCATTAATATATTTCAGGCAAACTGAAAGTCAAGGTAAACTATGGCGGATACTAAGTGATGTATTTTAATGTTTGATAAATGAGAGTTAGTGACAATTGTTATTGTTTATAAAAAAAACTATATTTAATTTACTTTAGCTTGAGAAATTACTTTATGTATTCATATATCTTAAATGATTAAAGTTTTTTTAATTTAACTGTTTTCTTTTCATTTTTCATTTTTTTATAGTCCTGCAAATTAACTTGGGAAAGGAATACATCTTTTAGGAAAGGAAATATTTTTTAAAACTCCAAAGTGCAGATTTATATTATGGTAAGATTCGGTAGGGGTACTTTTAAGATTTTTCTGTCTAAGATACTTTTATTTTTAAATAAATGTGGCGTTCATTAGATCGAAGTTGTGTTTGAGCTTATTTCGATTTATGACTAATTTATTTGATAAATTTTTATGCATAAGATTTTTTTGTGTTCATAGATATATTTTAAGTTACTGCAAGTTTCCTCTTTGTAGTTTAAGAACATGTTTTATAACTATTTTGAGATTAAAATTGGATAAATTGTTTAGAATAGTGGATGTTAAGGCGTTAGTAAGTAGTATTATATGTCTGTTTTATAAGCTAACTGGCATCATAGCCCGGCGTTGCCCGTGCAATGTTTACAATACTCACACAAACATCAAATCTCGTGATGTAATAATGTTTATAAATGGATAAATTCCTTTAAAACTCGGTTACATAAAAAAATAATATAAAAAATTGTTGTTTAAAAATTGCTCAAAAATTCCATTTAAAAAATCTGTTTTCTTTTGTAAACGTGATTTGATGTTTTGTGTGACATTGTAAACAACATTGCGTTTGTATTTGTTTCAAAATTACGGGGAAAAATATTTAAACATTTTGTTGACTAAATGAATTTTTTAAACGTCGAAATATATAAATTAAATATAAAGGCTAATTTTTTTTTTAATGAAAAATATTTTAGTCGCGTTGTACACGTGTAATTTGATTTCTGTGACGAAATTCAGCAACCATCTTAGATTTTAGATGTTTTACGGAAATAAAATGTCGGAATAAAAATAAAATATAAAAGCTCATTTTGTTTTGTTTTTTTTAATAAAAATATTTTAGTCGCGTTTGACACGTGTGATTTGATTTCTGTGACGTCATTCAGCAACCATCTTAGATCTTAGATGTTTTACGGAGCAAATGTAAACAATCGTGTCCACTGGCCAAAAAGTGCGAAAAGGAAAATTACTGAACTTAAACTCAAAAAGTATGTGTCGACCTGGCTTCCCTGTAGATATGTGTTCCTAGAAAGTTTGAATGGCGTAGCTTAAAACTGTAGGCGTGCATAGAGAACAGTCACACACAGACTCACAGATTGTCTTTTATATATATAGATTGTCATTGTTAACAATGTCATTATCTTTATTGTAATTGAAGTTTGTGAAGTCACCATTATGATGTCCTCACTAGTGATGACATCATAATGGTACCTTGACAAAACTTCGAAGACAGCATGATTCTACTCAGTTAAGGGACAAACTTGTCCACATTAATCATATTTTTTGATCACATGATTTTTTTGTCACATGATAAAGAACAATATTGTTCTGAAGCATGAAAATTTTTGGTCAGTGATATAATGCTTTTATAAACTATTGTAATAACAAAATTTTAATATATATATATATATATATATATATATATATATATATATATATATATGATTGCTGAAAAATGACGAAACTTCAGTGTCGTGCGTAAAACGTCAGATTATATATATATATATATATATATATAAGGATTTTGGCTATTTTGTCTATCTATTCCTGGTATAATGGGCCTCATCGGAATACTTGGTTTATACATTTTTAAACAATCCACAGAATATGAGTATTTCCGGGTGATGTTCAATGAGTTTTAACTATATAGATATATTTAATTTTGATTCATATACGTTAATATTGTATTTTTCGTTCAAAGGTATTTTTTAATTCTCAAAAAAATTCTAAATGCAATTTTCTTTTTTTCAAAATGATTTTTTTTCTTTTTTATTACTTGTTACCAAAATGTTAGGGTTTTTATAATGATGTCTTTAAGTGAAAATAATTTCGCTCCAAAATTCTGCTATACAAATTATTACCATATTTTTCAGTGGGTGCATAAAAAAAATATTTTCATGGAATCAAAGAGCAATTGTAAACGACTGAAAAGCAAATAATTTCAATAACTTATCAACCGCCAATTTCTTCGTAATTAAAAAGAACTTGATACATTACATCCTAATATCAATCAATTATCAATGAAAAATACGAAGTTTAAATATGTTTTTGTTGGTGGAATAATCTGTTCCAATTCAGAAAGCTGAAAATGAAATCCATTTCAACTTGAAAGAAATCATAAAGAGACATAAAGAGTAAAAGCTTCAAAATGTTGAAGTAAATGAAACTAAGCCAAGTTGGTTATTTTTGTTTAGTGGCAGATGAGTTATTTAATTTATAAGGATGTGCGTTGTGGTGCATTGAATATCGGCTCGGAACGAGAAATCGAGGAGCCGAGTTCGAATTCCAGCCGAATTCATTGCATTCACCTACGCGCAAATAACCTTGGGAAAGGTATTAATCTGTCTCTTCCTTCCAGTTATGGGTTAAATAACAGGACAAATTGGGTTCTATAGCCTTGGTCAGCAACCAGTCTACCGTAGAAAGCAATGGCAACCTACTGCGGGATAATGTTCTACCCAGTCAGTCATGTCTCGAAAGAGACATGATCGCCCAAGCGTGTATCACGTATGGCACTTAACTGACTGAGTTATTTAATGCAAAAATCTAAATATTTTTACGCGATTTTATGGCTAGCCTTCTAAGAAAGGATGGTTGCTTGCTTTGAAAAAATGATTGAAAAATTTCGGTTTCTTCTGGTCTTGACTCAGATATCTGGAAAATTATTTCACTATCTGCGCCACAAATCTTCGCATGCTGAAAAGGCCTTTTTGCTTGTCAGCATTCGTAACAGCCTTCGAAATCTTGATTTTTACTTGAATTCGAATAATGACCATAAAATTGCATACAATTTTATGACTTCGACGACACAATTTTATTCTTTCATGGTAAACGTATGTTCTATTGATAAAGGTAAAGTCAATAATCATCTCCTACCACACTAACTTACATCCTCTCTCTCATGCTTTTTTACATCCACCCCACTCTCATCAGTAATCTCTCCCCTCTCTTAGTCTCTTCCTGACACCTCCTGCAACCTCACACTCTTCATAACATTCCTCCTCATCCACCCACTCTCATCAGTACTCTCTTCCCTCTCTTACTCTCTTCCTGACACCTCCTGCAACCTCTCACTCCTCATAACATTCCTCCTCGTCCACCCCACTCTCATCAGTAATCTCTTTCCTCTCCTACTCTCTACCTGACACCCCCTGCAACCTCTCACTCTTTATAGCATTCCTCCTCATCCACTCACTCTCATCAGTAATCTCTTCCCTCTCCCACTCTCTTCCTGATACCCCCTGCAACCTCTCACTTTTCATAACATTCCTCCTCATCCACCCCACTCTCATCAATAATCTCTTTCATCTCCTACTCTCTTCCTGAAACCCCCTGCAACGTCTTACTCCTCACAAAATTACTCCTCATCCACCCCACTCTCATCAGTAATCTCTTCTCTCTCCAACTCTCTTCCTGAAACCTCCTGCAAACTCTCACGTCTCATAACATTCCTCCTGGTCCACCCCACTCTCATCAGTAATCTCTTCCCTCTCCAACTCTCTCCTTGACACCACCTGCAACCTCACACTCCTCATAACATTCCTCCTCGTCCACCCCACTCTCATCAGTATTCTCTTCCCTCTCCTATTCTCTTCCTGACACCCTCTGCAACCTCACACTCCTCATAACATTCCTTCTCGTTCACCCTACTCTCATCAGTAATCTCTTCCCTCTCCTACTCTCTTCCTGACACCCGCCCCCTGCAACCTCTCACTCTTCATAACATTCCTCCTATGTAACCCCCTGCACAACAGTGGCAGTAAAATGCCTTGCTTGGGGCGACACGATTAAAAAAATATATATAGAGAGAGTGTGTGTGTGTGTGTATATATGATCTATTGTAGATGTTATATGCTTTAATATAAACCTATTTATTTATATTGATGGTTTCAGTATTTTCAAATAGTTTTTCGTGTTGATAACCTTGTAGTACTTGCGTCTTACAAGGACTAAGTGAATACATTCAGGTAAAATGTATTTCACCGTGAGTGCGGTTTGGTATAATTTACATGTTTTTTGAAATTCATTCTTCAGCAAGTACGAATGGATGTGGTATGTGTAGCCTATGTGCAGCCGAACTAGGGTTACTTTGTCTTTTCTTCCCTTTCTAAACATTTGTTTCCATTCACCTAGGTTTGGCTTGCTTGTGAGAAGTTTATTATTTGTGTTGTTTGTCCAGCACTTTTGCCATTTGTGTTGAATGTAACAGTTTATTTAGCTTGTTACCTTCATTTAAAGGATCTTGGAATTAATATCAGGAATTTTGTTTTGAGCAAACTTTACTGCTGAATTTGCTGAGTCTTAAACTTTCTTAAACTAACTCAAGAATTACTGAATTCAATAGAAACATTATTTGAAGAACATTTACATTTGAATATGAACGAAATTAAATCAAAATTCGAAGGAGATCATGATAGTGAAAATTTTAACCATTCCTCCTTCGTTGACACAGCATCGGGAAATTTGATGATCACCTTAAAAATATCTCAACGTGAATTACATGATCAAGTGAATGCTGAATGATAAAACTGAACAAAGAAAACACTATTCGATTGAATTCAACAATTCTTTCATTCAGGATTTCAACAATTTCCACAGGATGAAGCATTAGTATATGTTTTTGAAAATTCTAATTGAAACATTTATTAGACGATAGACTGTGTTAAACTAAGATATTTAAACTTCGTTTTTCTCGCCTGACAAACTCTTTCAGTAAAAACAGTTAGCACATCGACAGTTGACATAGTGAAATAAAGGTCATATTTTTAGTCTAAATGAAGGCCATGCAAAGTGCAATTAAACCAATTCGGATTTGATTAGAGATTAAAAAAGAAAAAAAAAGAGGTAAAAAGTTAAAAAACTAATAGAACTATAATTCCATGGATCAGAAGGTTTACCAGAGTTCTTAAAAACAGGAACTACCGAAAATGATGTTGGAAAGCAATAAACAGTTGGAAAGCAAGAAACAGAAAGACATTTGTTGCAGAGTCTACAAAGAACAGAAGCCAGTTCAGGAGGACATTTCCTTAGGAGATTTGCAAAGATACAGTCAGGTTCACATGTTTTATGAGGCTCTAGTTTGGAGATGATAGCAAAAACCACAAACAAAGGTATATTGTATCCGTGGGGAGCTGGTTAATGTTTCTTTGATTCGGCCTTATGTCAGACTTAACCAAACTCCCTACAGCTTACAAGTTTTATGCAGAATTATCATCAGAATTATTATCAGAAGGTTTTCATCAGAAGTTTGGTTATCGGCAGGTTGGAATATGTCGAATTATGTGAAATAGTGTAAGAATAAAATGTAGATTTTGTATTTTAAAATAGAAATTTATTAAAAGAATTGAATAGCAAGAATTCGTAGAGATTAATGTTCAGTTAAAAAGTTGAGTTAAGGGTATCAAGATTTGTAGAAGTAGTAATCTTTGATAGTACATGCGTACGTACGAATGTATGTATTTGTTTGGTAGGAATGTCTTTGGATGGAGAAGAAGAAGTAAAAGAAATCAGTATACGAGAAGGAAAGAGAAAGAGGACGAATATCCGGGTCAGCTTGAAGCTTCTCTCGTTGCATCTTAGCTTGTCGTCTTCTGTTTCCATCCCTGACTGACTGACTGACTGACTGACTGACTGACTGACTGACTGACGCTGATGGGGGGGGGGGGCTTTTATTGTCATTAGATTTTTCGCACTGATTCGCCAAGTTCTCAAGTCTTGCAAGTCGCTCCCATTAGTCAAAAAGTATTTAAGTACTCTGTGAGAATCAAGCTCACATGCATTTTTTGCGAGACTAGCTTACTAAATATTCTATTATGATGATTACATTGGTAGAATCTGTTGCACAAAGCCAATTTGAATGTCCTGAAATGTTACATGTAGTAATTTACAAAACAAAACCTAACTAAACGAATATCATAGTACGACATAAAGATATAAATTTAATATGTGGTTCAAGAAGAGGTAATTTCCTAATACAACTGATGAGATTATATTTTTTGTGCAATAAACTTTTAAAAGAAAATTATTCGTTATGAAAGAAAACTACCATAAAACAAAAACTGGCAAAATAAAATTAATTCTTAACTCAGTTATTTCCCTTGGACCATTCAGTTTAACTTAGTTATCTCCCTTGAACTTTTCTTTCTAGCATCAAATAGTTGATTTTGATTAAAATTTGAACTTATTCACAAATTAATTAAATTATTTTAGTTATAAAAACAAGTCCACGGAGAATTTAAACCATCAATTTTTTATCAAATAGGAGCTCTAGTTACCGTAAATCTTCTCCGAATCGTAAAATAAGGACTCAATAAAATTAAGGCATTATTTAATTAGAAAAGATTTTAATTGCTAAAGCTTTTAATTGCTTGATAATTGCTCTTTTAATTAATAACATATATGAACATAAAGAAAAAAATTTTTTCGGAATTTTTTTCCCGAAGAATAATGAATTTTTAGAAGAATTGTTTTCATTTTTTTTTTTAAATTTTAATTTTAATAATTTATAAACTTTCAGAATCTATATTAATTTGCTGCAGTCAAGTGATATTGTTGTTAAATGAAAACTGCAGTTACCACTCATATATAGAAAAACTACCGACAATTCAGCGACACTCAGTGATTTAAAAAGAATTTGTAAATACGGACATCCATACACGATATTATTAGAAAATAATAATAGCGATAACTAAACCCGACCGAATTGGCGTCAGTCGGCGAATCTACCTCTGAGCTATGGACGCTCGGTAGAAGGAGGCAGACTTTTTAGCGTGTACATTATCATTATACACACGCCCAATAGCTGAGAGTGTTCTAATTCATTGCTGAATGAACGATGCCAGAGTAGCTACTGTTTTTCAAAGTCTACCATTCTTCCAGAGTGCTCAATCAGGGTGTGAGAGCGTAAATAGTCATCCGATTGCTTTTTACCCAGGATTGAAACCCGACCGAATTGGCGTCACTCAGCGAATCTACCACTGAGCTATGGGTGCTCGGTAAAGGCATTTATGTTTTATTCGTCATACGATGTTTATGCAATTATTTGCCTCTTATTGTAAGAAAATATATTTTAAAATGATTGGCACTGTAAACTAGGTATATTTTCGATATCTAAATTTTAAATTGAATTTTTACAAAATAAAAAGATTTTTCTTGAAATTTTTGTTTTAGATTTAATTGAAAGCTAAATGATTAAATTTATTATTTCAGGTAAGCAAAATACTCTCGTGTATTTTAAACAGAAATTATATTGACTGCAATGTAAAATTTTTTCAATTTTTTTCTAATCTTTCCATTCTTCGGCCATTTTAAAGCGATTGACACATTTATAAACAAAAGTCAATTCTCAGGTTTAAAACAAAATATACATTTGTTACACATTATTTTTGGAAAATTAGCAAATTTAATGTTAAATTAATCTGATTTACACGAGTATTACTTATTTATAGCATGAAATTTAGAATAAACTTATTTCTTAAACACGGATTTCAACTTTCTGACTTTCCACCGTATGTGTTGACAGATTTGGCAGATGCGATACAAGATAAAATAAATGTATGGCGATCACAAGTGACATAATTAAACATTTTTTCTAGTAAGGGGAAGAAACTCTGTAACACATGAGCTTTTAATTTACACATAGCAATTACCATACAAAAAAAAACTTCAATACACACACAAAAAATAAAATTATTTAAAAAATAGGAAGTCACGACGATTTGTATTAAACTTTTTAATTTTCGATTAGTAAATATAATCCTCGCCTACGAAGTTTTTAAATTTTGTAAATTATTTTTAAAATATTTTTGAAACTTTATAAATTCTCATAATTAAAAAATAAAACAATTCTATTAAAATTTCATTATTAATCGAAAAAAGATTTTTCAGATTATAAAGTCCTTAATTTATATGATTTATTCAAGCAATTAAAAGCTTATCAAGTTAAATAGCGTCATAGTTATATTACTTTTTTATTTTATTATTGGGAGTAGATTTTTAGAAATAAATGCTAAACTTTTTAAAAACATAATAGATGACTTACCTTCTCAAATGAGTCCTTTGTTTAACTCATAAAACCAATTTTCGCAACAAAATTTAATTTCTTAAAATTTCATGAATTTAAGTATAAGGGGTAAGAGATGTAAAAAAAGATATTTTTACCAAGATTTTTTAAAATAATAATTTAAAAATTAATTTCATTTATTAATGAATAAGTCCGGAAAGTTTCATTAAAATCCGACAATTATTTGATTTTTGCAAGAATTTCCAAGTTAATGTTTGTCACCGGAAAAAAAAATGATTTATGTAATATTACGTCTACCAATGGAAACTCTTGTAACGATTTGATATTAGTTTTTAATGCATTGCTGGAAATCATGAAAATAAGACCAATTAGGAATTTACCGTTTTTAAGAATATTCTTTTTTCATTACAATATTTTATCTATGCGCGTTCTGGTGCAGTGGATTACACACACACACAAAATAAATAAATAAATAAAAATAAGGAAGCAAACTATAATCAAAACAAGGTTTTTTTCCCGAAATTTCGAACTTGTTAAAAGAGATTAAAAAAAAATTTAAAGATAATTTAAAAAATACTTTGATCTTTCCTTTTGATAATAATATAAACATTTTGATGGAAAAAGGTTGTTTTTATTAAGTTTGGGCCCTATTTTCTTAACACTATGTATGTGTTAAATGGAAACCTTGGGCCGGCGCGTACTACCTCTGACCCCTTCCCGACCAAAGGGAGAGTGGGGGTAATCCTGATTGAGGGCCCCAATCAGTGCTTCGTGAGACTCTCGCTATTTCGACACCATTTTATTTATTTATTTATTTATTTATTTATTTATTTATTTTTTGTGCCTACATTACAAATTAAACTCAGCATAATTGTCTATTAAAGGATGAAAAGTTTTCGCAGTTTTTGACGTCAGTCTGGGGTCAAATCAGTTATCACACTTCCTGTCTTAGTTCGGAAAATGAATAATCCGAGAAAATGAATAATCCGAGAAAATGAATAATCCGAGACATCTCACACACAATTCAGTTCCGAAAATATACGTAAAACAAGCATTCGTCCTAATCTTTATATATATTTTAAATAGAGGGTTAAATGCAAACCAATGATGACAAAATTAAACAGAGCCGGGGCGCTTACTGTCCCTAAACTTCCTGACTGATTGAGGGGCTTGGGTAATGCTTTGTGGCCTTCGCTATCTTTTATCAATATTCGATTTTTTCAACCTACATTTATATGCGTTACAAATTAAACTAAGCAAAACTATGAAAGGATGAAACATTTTCGCGGATTTTGACGTCATTCTGAGTTCGTTTTTTTTCGACCAAATCAGTGAATATGTTTTGCTCATACTTCTTCTTCTTCTTCTTCTTCTTCTTCTTCTTCTTCTTCTTCTTCTATGTGCCCTGTCCCTTCAGGACGTAGGTGATCATGGCCTTCCACTATTCCCTATCCTTGGTGGCTCTGGGCACACCTCCCGCTACACCATGCAATCCTCGTTCCGTCATCCACCTAATCAGGTCCTTCAAATATGTTATCCGTTGCTTTCCTCTGTCTCTTTTTCCTTCTATCTGGCCTGTCAGTATCAGATTCTCCAAGCCCTCCTTCCTCACTGCGTGTCCCAGGAACTTCAGCTGTCTCTTCCTGATGCTCAGTATTAATTTCCTTTTTGTTTCTATCATTTCCAAGACCTCATCATTGCTCACATGCTCGATCCATGATATTCGCAGCATCCTTCTGTAGAACCACATTTCAGTTACTTCAAGTTTTTCCTTCATCTTTGATAGTATTGTCCAGCATTCACTGCCATATTGAAGGACGGACAGCACGTAGCAATCCAGTACTCTCTTCCTAGTTTCTAGCGAAATTGTCCTGTTTCTTAATACCTTACTCAACTTCTGGAATGTTTCCTTCGCCATGCCAATTCGCCTTCGGATCTCTGTGTCGCACTTTCTGTCTTCTGTTATAACGCTCCCAGGTATTTAAATTTTTGTACCTGCTTGATTCTGGTATCCCCGACCTGTATTTGGCATTTTGGGCTGCCCTTTTTACTGATGACCATGCATTCGGTTTTCGTGCAGTTTATTTCTAGTCCTTTCTTATTACTTTCTTCTGCTACCTTCTGTAGGAGGTCTTGTAGTTTCCTTTCTATGTCTGCTATCAGTACTGTATCATCTGCGTACCTTAGGTTGTTTAAATTGTGACCTCCGATTATGAATCCAGGCATAATTTCTAGGGTCCTCAAAATATTCTCGCTGTATAAGTTGAACAGATCCGGTGAAAAGACACATCCTTGTCTTACGCCTCTTTCTATCTTTGTATATCTACTCAATTCATTACATGTCCGTAAAATTCACTGTTTTTTATGCGTAATGTCGAATATTTGAAAAGAAATATTTCAAGTTACCGCAAAATGCTGTTTATTTGTTTTTTTTTTAAAGATGGAATGATCTATTATGACATATCTCTAATTTGTATTTATTTTCCTAGTTGAATTGCTCACCTATATTGTACATAATTCAGTTAGGTGCCATACGTGATGCACGCTTGGGCGATCATGTCTCGAAAGGACATGACTGACTAGGCAGAGGATTTTCTGCGGTAGACCGGTTGATAACCAAGGCTATTTAACTCATAGCTAGAGGGAGAAGAAACGAATTGGTGCCTTTCCCAAGGATATTTGCGCGAAAATGAATGCAACGAATTCAAATGGAATTCGAACTTTATATGAATGCCACCTTATAAAAATTGAGATGTAGTAGAGTGGAGGACCTCGTATCATAGAAGTGGTGCTATGGGCACGATATCCTTGCGCCGAACCTGCCTGGTTGGTTGTCTCTTCATACGTGAAAATGTCTTATATCTTAACCAACTAAACATTTCTTTCTGAGATTTTCATATTAAACTTTATAAGTTAGAAAATTAAATAACTGTTTTTTAATGCATTTCTAACCTGGTCTTTTATGATTTTTATAAATAAGTGATTATTTTGCGGATGCCTTTTACAATGGATAGATGCATATACGCGCATCGGGGTAAAAAGTGGAATCGATATGCACAGTTCAAATTCCGATGGAGGTCATTGAACCAACATTACCACTATATTTTACATAGCAAGGCAGATTGGGATCTTTAGCCTTGATTGGTAATTAGTCTCGAAGAATCCAAATCCAAATTCGGTTAGGCGTAGGCCTGGAAACTATACCTCGTAAAAAACTTACTTGCTACGGAAATCACAATTTTAAGATTAGGGTGGTGAATCTATGGCCTGAGACCCCACATGATAAAAGAAAGGCACGTCTCTCTCTCTCTCTCTCTCTCTCTCTCTCTCTCTCTCTATCTATCTATCTAGCGTCCTCTCTCTTTCTCTTATTATTACATTGCTTGCTTATTCAAATAAAACCATTTTTCACCCTCAAAAAAGTAACCTGCTTAACATTTTAACCCTCTAGGGCCATTCGTATCATATTTGATACAGTATGAAAACAAGCCTTGAAAGAAATATTTTCCTGAAAAATTTTTTAAGAGAAATATTTTATAAATTTCAAATGAAAGCAGTACTGACTGCTCAGTCAATGAATACCAAATGTTCCCTTATAGGGAAATACTGTATCAAATATGATATGAATGGCCCTAGAGGGTTAACCACAGTTTTGGAAGTAAAGGAAATAAGAAATTATGATATTGTTAATAATATACTTTAAACATCCGACAAATATAAATTATAATGCTATAACATTCCGTATATGAAACAAAAGACTATCAAAATGTTTCAAACAATTGAACTGCTTTAATAATGACGATTTTGCTTACTATTTTAACTCCTCATAATAACTATCTCACTTGTCTATTTTGGCATGTGTACGCTTCTTTACATTGCTTGATTCAGCAGTAGTAGCAACGGAAGTAATCAGCAGGGAACAACCGGAAGTCACAGAACCCATGAAAACGCTGACCGAGCCCTATTCAGCTTCTTTTCCACTTTTTCTTCTCAGCGACCGTTACCTTCAAGGCTGAGAACGAAGAGCTATCACATTTGCTAAAAAAAAAAAAAGACATGTTGTGTCCTAGCAGCTTAACTCGAAGTTTTTTGTTCCTTGTTGGAACAATCAGAGAAATCTCCCTTCGAGATACCTACTCGAAGGACTACTCACAACCATACTGCAGATGTGATGTACAAACCCTAGCAGTTTGACACTTAGATTTCTCGTTTCTCTTGAGAACAAGCAGAAAAATCTCTCTCGATGAAACTCAAGGTAAGAACTTTGTTAACTAGAAAACCAAACTCTTTTTCCCACAGAATAGCACTATTTTGTACTCTCTTTCAATAACGAATAAGAACTTTTAAACCCTTACTTCGAACCTTAGGTTTGTTTATTCTACTCTATTCTACTGCCGAGCACACGCGTACACGCAACCGAGAAAAATTCCTACATCCTATGCAAATTTCTCAAAAAGAGCATTAGTTTGTGTAACGATGGATATCGTAGATAGTTAGTAAATAAATATTTAAAACAAAAATGTCAGACTTAAGGTCAGTTATTGTTATACCCCAGTTCAAAAGTGCCGCGCAAACTAACGGATAAGAGAAATAATTCAATTGTATTTTGAGTTATTGTCCTTTATAAGGGAAGTAAGTTAGCATCTTCTAACATGTATAATTAAGCTGTGTTAAAAAGAAAGAAAAAAGGCATAAATCAGTGCCAAATGGAATAAAGTAAGATTATTTTTATTAAAATATATTAAAAAGCAGAAATTATGAATGCAATTTTATGCATTTATAGTACTAACCATTTTTAAAAGATTTCCTTACATACCCCAAAGTTTTCCAAAATCGTGTCTGTAAAATTCCTTTGTGAAGCGTTTCGGTATAAAAGACAAAGAGATCCGCTTGACTATTTTTATTCTGAGTTCACATGTTAAAAAATGTGCACTGTGTCTGCGTCTAGCAGTGAGTTCTCGGGGGGGGGGGGGGTTCTGTTTTGTAAGAATTTTTGTTTTTTTGTTTTGTCAGAATTTTTTGGGATTCGTCAGAATCTCGTTCAAGAATGTCCTGTATCAAGGGACGTAACTCGTAGTTACTAGTTTCTAACTATCTACAGTGTCTATTTTCAGACAAGAAGGGATAAAATAAAGACCTACTTTAATCAATATTTAATAAAAGAAATATTTGATTTAAAAAAATGGGGTTGATTTTTTGGTATTATGACGTATTTCTCACAACCATCAGAACATTATGAAAGAAAGTAACTTTGTCTATTTATTTAAATACATATTCCACAAATTGTTTCTTCCAGCATTCCAAGACATTCCAAGACTTGATATTTTTTATAAGTTTTTTTATTCGGTTTCACATATCGATAGTTTTAGGTTTGCGACAGATTCCGATAGCATTCTCAAAACCTACTTTCAGCCTTTACGCATAAATAAGTGACTCTTCTTCTTCTTCTTTGTGTCATGTCCCTTCAGGACATTGGCGATCATGGCTTTCCATAATTTACTGTCCTTTGCAGCTTTCCGACATTCATTCACTCATCCTTGCTAGGTAGGATATGTATTGTTTTCCTTGGTCCCCTTGTTCTCAATCTGTCCTGTGAATATCAAATTTTCCAAACCCCCTTTCCTCAATATGCACCCAAAAACTTCAACTATTTCTTTCTGGTGTTAAGTATAAGTTTCCTTTTTGTTTCTATTTTCTCTTTCTTTCTCTTCGTCGTTATTCACATATTCAGTCCGTGATATTTTCAGTATCCTTCTGTAGAACATTTCTATTGTTTCAAGTTACTTCTTCATCTGAGAGTAGATTGTTTAGCATTTACTGTTATATAAGAGAACTGATATTATGTAACATTTCAGTACTATTTTCTTTGTTTCTAACGAAATATTTCTGTTTCTTAATACTTTGCTTAGCTTTTGGAACGCATCTTTCGCTATTCCAATACGCCTTAGGATTTCAGTGTCGTACTTTCCGTACTCTGTTAAGACACTTCTCAGAAAAGATTAGAATATCATAAATATATACAAGTAATTAATGACCATGTGCTTACTGAGCACATATTACTCACCGCTGCCAATGGCCAGGTGAGTAAATTCAAAACATCCTTGTCTTATACCCCTTTCTATTTTCGGATATCTCCTGAACTCATTTTCTGTCCGTATGCAGACGATTTGCTGCCGGTATAGATTCTCGATTATTCTAATGTCTTTCCCGAGTATGCCAAGGTTGCAAAGCATTTCTAATAAAAAGAGAAAATGTGGCACCTGAATATGCAGGGAGTATTTCATATCACATTCAGGCGAATTTCGCATCATGCACCTCTCGATGTACTGTCAAATACTAAATTATTGTGATTTATTAAGCGTAACGTAGATTTGGCACAAGGCCTACAAGTATATGTGAGAGGATCGAACTCACAACCCAGTCATAATTGACCTAGCAAAGCCAGCTTACTAACCATTACGCCATGTCGAAGTGCTCCAAATGCTAAAGGATTGTCATCGGATTTAGAAGCAATCAAGCATAAGTGTATGTTGATTCTATTTTAAATGAATTCGTTAATTAGTTAATCCTTAAGATGACGGCGGCGAACAGGAAGATGGGTCAGCTGACAAAGTGTCAGGAAGGAGAGTAGATGAACGAGTCACGCTTATCACGACAGGTTCAAACCGTTTTAATTTGGACAAAAGTCAACAACAGAAAATAATCACACCCACATGTACACACACATTAGTACACACACACGCACACATACACACCTACATAGAAACGCATAAATACACTGATACATACACACAAATTTGTATCACAGTATATATGCATATATTCATAGTATTCACATACACACAGCGAAAGTCAACAAAGCAGTTTTACACTGGAATGAGATCGGTCATTACCAAGGTTCATATTCAAGTATCCTTCGATCAAACTTTGTTTATTGTAGTAAATATTGAACGTCTGACTCAAAGGCTGTTTAGCAAGTTTATGAAAACGTTGCTTATCAGCGCCCATTACTGTAACCTTGTTCCATATTAAACTTTATAAATGCTTAACTTGGGGGCTTACTGTTGAGCGCTAGTTAACACACGGGTTTCGTAAAATGGCGTTAGTATACACTGTTTACATCCATCCATCTCACACCCTGATTGAGCACTCTGGAAGAGTGGGATACTTTGAAAACAGTAGCTTCTCCGGTATATACGCATCGCTCATTCAATAATGAATTAGAGCACTGTAGCTATTGGGTGTGTGTAATGATATACTCGCTAAAAGGTCTACCTCCTTGTACCGGAGGCTCGTGGCTCAGAGGGAGAATCGCCGACTGACGCCGATTCGATCGGGTTTCAATCCTGGGTTAGGAAGCGATCGGGGTCTAACCATACTGATGAGCTGCGGTACGGCGAAACAGATCTGTTTGCGGATGACTATATATAGTCATCCGCATTTCGCATTATATATATATATATATATATATATATATATAATGCGAAAGGACGGTCCCGTTATATCATCCTTTCGCATATTACTGTAAACAATGAAAAGCGTCACACGAAAACTTGAAAAGGACGAAATGCGTTCCAATAAAACTTTTCCACGTTGTTTTATATATATATATATATATATATAATTAATTATAATAACTTTCAAAAATTTTTAAATACTGAAATAAAAATGACACAAAATGAAATTATTAATGGAGACAAATCCAACAATATATTTCAAATAAACGCAAGGGAATACGAAAAAAAGATAAATGAGGAAATCACAAAATCTAATAAAAAAGATCCCGGATTTCTATTTTGAAAACATCAACAAGGAAGCTAAAATTATTACAAATTAAATTTGAGCCAAAAAATACAAATTTTAACAGGCAGACAAGCTTTCTTAACAATCAAAGACCATAAAGAACATTTTCCCAACAACCCATCATACCGACTTATAAATCCAACAAAAAAGAAGTGGGCAAAATAAACCATGAAATATTAAAAAATATTTTTGACTTGCTAAGAACAGCCACTCACACTAACGAGTGGAAGAACACATGCGATTGCATTTTCTGGTTCCAAAAAATCGAATGCAAAAATAAATACAAGTTCATTAATTATGACATAAAAAAACTTTTACCCATCAATTTCTGAAAAAGTTTTAATGGAACCATTTAATTTTGCTAAAAGGCATATAAACATACCATCTGAACAAATTGATATAATCCTACATTGCCGCAAATCAATACTTTTCCACAAAGGTTAAGCATGGAATAAAAAATCAAACAACGTCACATTTGATGTACCACAAAGATCGTATGACGGAGCAGAAATTTCAGAATTGATAGGCATATACATTTTAAATAAAATCAACAAAATAATCCATATAGACAACCACGGATTATATAGAGATGACGGATTAATGATACCACCAGACAACAAAAGAGAAAATGATAAAATAAGAAAAGAGCTTTTCAAACTATTCAAAAAATTAAATTTTGATATAATAGTAGAAACAAATAGAAAAGTGGTACAATATTTAGATGTGGAATTTAATTTACAAACTGGCAATACATGAAAACAGACACTAAGTTAACATACAAAATCTAACCATCCCAAAAGTATAATCAGATACATTCACAAAGGAATAGAACACAAACTATCAAATAATTCGTCAAACAAAATAATATTTGATGAAAAGAAAAATATCTATTAAGAAGCACTGAGAAAATCTGTCCATAAAAACATTTTATAATATAATTCTCAACCAAACAAACAAAAAACGATAATAGAAAACGAAACATTATCTGGTTAAACCCACCGTTTAATTTAGGGGTAAAGACCAAAATAGGACAAATATTTTTTAAACTGATAAACATTTTTCAAAAGGATCAGAACTAAACAAAATTTTCAACAGAAACACAATCAAGCTAAGTTATAGTTGCACTAGTTGCTTAGATAGTTTCATAAAAAAATAAAAAATAAAAAATAAAAAAACACGCCAGAAACTTAGATAGTGGTGTACAAAACAAAACTACTAATAAAGAATGCAACTGCAGGGACAAAACTAAATGTCCACTTCAGGGACTTTGCAACACAAAAGAAATCATTTACAAGGCAATGTTACATGACTTGAATGGCCAAAATAAAATATTTTTGGGTTCAACCAAAGACACCTCTAAGACAAGATGGTTCAATCACAAGTCTACATTCAAAATAGAAAACTTAAAAAAACTGTACAAAATTGATTAGCTACGTGTGGAAGTTAAAATCAAAATATAGAAAAGACCCAGACATAACGTGGAGTATAGTAAAAACAGCCAAGCCTTACAATGGTGGCAAAATATGTAGACTGTGCCAGGAAGAAAAGTTAGAGATTATGCTATTCCCGAACAAAAACGAACTATTGAATGAAAGAACGGAAATTATGATTAAGTGTAATCATATTAAAACATACCTCTTAGGTTCATACAATCATGGATGAAAACGTTAAAATTCCTTGTAATTTTAAAAATTGTGCGTTCAAAAATTCTCTGCCACGTTAACGTTAAAAAAAAAAACCACCGTTACATAAGCGTTCTTAAAAAAATAAACGGTAAACGGTAAAATCAGTTATTGAAAATCGCCTGAAGACACCACTCATGGTAGAAACATAGGTCGCGTAATAACTCGTTTACAAATGGAAAATATTCAAAAGCTCTACAATATAATTGTATTGAACACTTTTATAGCAAATGTGCACTGGTCTAATCTTATTATGACTAGAAACTAAGTAATTAAACAAACAATATATATATATATGTGTGTGTGTGTGTGTGTGTGTGTGTGTGTGTGTGTGTGTGTGTGTGTGTGTGTGTGTGTGTGTATCAGGCTTTATTAAAAATAACAGACATGGTACTGTAGATAAGTTTTTATATAAAATTTCATGTGATCCTATAATTTTTTTCGTTTATATTTTAGACATTATCCACCATGAACACTCAACAATAACAACTATGTACACAGCCACTATGTGCTGACCGTGTTCTGAAAAGGAAACGCCCCTATAACTTTACATACATACATAAAACAATCTATATAATCAGTTAAAACTAACATAAAATTCTTCTTTGATAATGGACGATTTTTAATAATTTATGTACTAAAAGAAAAAATATAAGATCACTTGAAAAATTATATAAAAAACCAAACCACACACCTTGTCCGTCATTGTTAATGAAATTTGCATAAAAAATGGCTTGCTGCCTAAATACACAATATATACATATTGTCCCAAATCAATTACCTATATTGGACACCTTGACGCCCTACATGTCACTTATCAAACCAAAGCGCCATAAAAGAAAAAAATATATTCATGAGCCCAGAATTTACAAAAAACCCTAAGGAAAACTTTGGTCGGAATTTTTTTTTTTTTTTAATCATATCACCCCAAGCAAGGCGATAACGCCACTGATGCGCAGGGGGCTACGTAAGCGTGAAAAGATTGGAAAAGAGAAAGCCGGAAACCACATCCTAACCAGGAAACAAGGAATGAGCCTCTTCACCTGTTCAATAGACGTGGATGGAGTGTGAACCGGGCGATAGTTTAGTCTATCTACTCCAATTGAAAAAATACAATTAAAAAAAACGAAAAGAGTGAAAAGATTGGAAAAGAGAAAGCCGGAAACCACATCCTAACCAGGAAACAAGGTATGAGCCTCTTCACCTGTTCAATAGACGTGGGTGGAGTGTGAACCGGGCGATAGTTTAGTCTATCTACTCCAATTGTTTAGTCTATCTACTCCAATTGATACAAGGATATTATATAAATTACAATCTCAAAACCATCTCTCTATTCGAGTTGCACTATATATCAAACAGGTTTCTCCTACCATCAACCTTACATTATTTAATAGTAGAAATAGAATATTGAAAGTGCTTTAAAATAGGAATATGCTCATGCGATTTCCATTCGAGTACGGCACTTAAGAGCTTGAATGGTTTCTTTTTTTTTTTTTTTTTCGAAGCAACATAAAATAAATTATTATGTTACAGGCGAAACAAGAGGATAAAATAACAACAGCGGAGACAGCACACCTGTGATAATGGCCGGAGAAGTGTCCGAAAGCGCTTGGGACAATAATTAAGGAAATTTTTTACATTCTTTCTTTATCTCCAGAAAAACGGAAAAATGTGAGGACGCTAGAAAAAATGAATAAAATTTTCCCTGTCCGCTGGATTTAACGAAAGATGCTTGAAAGAAAGGTCGCTCCCCAAGTATACATTAATATATATGGTCGACAGTGCACTTTAGAGAGGGGTAGATTTCATGTAAAACGGTAACTACTTATGGCTTTGCGCTACGTTCTTTGATTACTGAATTGAACGCAGTTTGGTTGGGATATCAAATTGAACGCTCTCGATCATCGAGGTTTGTTTACATCCTGTAAATAACCTGTTGTGAAACCTGCCTATCTCTGCCGTTACGCAAACAGCTCAGTGGTAAGATGTTCGTCTAATGACAAATTACTCGGATTTCGATCCCGGCTTGAAGCTGAACAGATAATCTTGCTGCACTGAAGAATCGTGATACAGCGAAACAGGCTTGTCTGCAGATGATTATATATAAATTTGTTTTTTTACTTAAAAATAATATAGTTTACATTGCGACACGGAAATTTCTGTTTCTAGATGTTTACCTCGTCATCATGTTAGATCATTTTTGTGAAAATCATTTTCACAACAATGATAGAAATGTCCGTGTCGCAATCTAACCTATATTAATTTTAAATAAAAAAAAATATTTAATTATATTATGCTCTACAATATTTGTTGCATTGAGCACTTGTATAAAAAAAAAAGTAAATGCCAGACAACTCGGAATTGTAAAAACGTTGGTTTTCTTCACCTGGATATATATATATATATATATATATATATATATATATATATATATATATCATACGCTTAAAGGTCTGCCTCCTTCTACCGAGCGTCCATAGAGGTAGAATCGCCGACTGACGCCAATTCGGTCGGGTTTCAATTCTGGGTAAAAGCAATCGGATGTCTAACCGTACTGATAAGCTGTGATACTGCGGATGACTATATATATATATATATACCAATCAAAGAAGTGTTGGTTAGACGAGCAGACAGTAGATCAAAAAAATGCTGAATGCATAATCAAAACAAAAGAACTGAATATTCAGCAGAGACAACAATATGTAAGTGGTGTGTATGACACACACACACACACACACACACATACATATATATATATATATATATATATATATATATATAAATGTAAACTTATCACTATACTCGTTTCGAAAAACCCTCCGAGTATGTACGCGGAAGGAAAAAAATGGTTGTAAAAAAAGAAAGAGCTAAGCACGTAAACATCAGTCAAAGTACGTAGCCCAAAAAGAAAACCCGTGACGAGTAATCTATAACAAAAAAAACAGAGCAGAAAAAGTAAACCTTTTACTTTTACGTTTACTATATATATATAGTCTCTTACTTAGTCTCTCACGCAAGTGGTGGATTTACCCATACGTCTTCCTAGTAACTCCGATGGACACGCTTCTCTTCTAGATATTTTCCTTAATTGAGTCCCTGACATTTCTCATGTTATGCAGCTCTGCTCTATTGACAACACTGTTTATGTAGTAAAGTCTTTCTACTCACCTTCCATCCAGGAGCCTCCTACCAGTAGAATATCTTACTGCTGTCAATAAGCGGACTGTGATTTGTTCCGTGATTTCGTTTGCGATGTCCCTCGAAAGAGTTTTTAATTTTTCTGTTCAAGACTGCGTCTCTAAAGACGTTTTGGTGAAAATTGGCATTGATGCTCTGATCAAATTAGGCGCATCTTTGTTTCTGCTCGTAATGAACGTAATTGTGTCGTAAATTATGCTAAAGTGTTGTTTGTTGATAGAATGAAGCAGCGTATAGCATCTATCAAGTTTGGCTCCAAAGATTACGGGCGAATCAGCAAGAGTTTGCTGAACAACAAAAATCCCTCGGTCCCTGCTCTCTTCAATCAATTCGAAGTCTTCACATCCACAGCAGAAAGTCGAGTGCTTTGCTCGTAAATTCTCGTCTACCTCCACACTCGACTCGTTTGAAGTTACCACACTCGTTTTATCATCTAGGACTGAGGCTCAACTGGGTAATATATATAACCCCGTCTCTGGTTTTTAACATAATTTCTAAACTTGATTCCCATAAACGAAGCGGAGGTGATGGAATTCTATTCATCGTCATAAAGAAATGTGACCCTGGTCCTCTCCAAACTATAACTATTGCCTCACTGCTTCCTGCTTTCCTACTTGTTGGAACTCCTCCTCTGTAGTTCCTGTTTTTAAGAACTCTGGGAAGCCCTCTGACCCCTCATATTATCGCCCTATTGGCCTCTTACCTCTTTTTGGCAAGGTCTTCGAGGCTATTATCAATACTAAATTAGTTGGGCATCTCACATCTCACAACATTCTCTCCGACAATATGTCTTCCTCTTCTCCAGGTCTACCGCTGATGTGCTAACGATCATCTCTGAATATCTAAACTTATTTACAAATGGAACTTTGTGTGAGTGTGTGTGTGTGTCTGTGTGTGTCTCTGTGTGTATGTCCGTTACCTATAGACTCCGAAACGGCTAAACCGATTTTCTTGAAAATTTACGCAGTTGTACGATAAGCGTCTGCGAGTGTTCTTAGCTAGAGTTTGTGTCGAGTAACCCCCGATAAATATCGAAAATCGATAATCGAAAAAATCGGGTTATAGAAGGAGTGGTCCGATTTTAATCAAATTTGATACACTCATAGACAAAGACATAAGAAACGATATTTAGAAGTTTCAAGGTTGCAGTTCTTACAATAGTGCAGAAAATTTGATATCGATACCAGGAAATCAAAATTTAACTTACACCCATTCATTTTTCTTTCAGTCTACGGTTTCGCTTTTTAGTCTTTCGTGCCAACGTCCGAAGAGTCTGAGATCCAGGACCATGGATTAGTTTTAAAGCTTTCATTACATCCGAGCAACGGCGGGCTATACTGCTAGTATATATATATATATATTCTTATCCAGAGCTTGGTATATATATATATATATATATACCATGCTCTGGATAAGAACGTTGAAGCTCGATCTGTTGCTCTTAATATCTTGAAAGCATTTGACAGAGTTTGGTATGCTGTCTTTCTGTTTAAGCTCTAGTGCTTTGGTATTTCTGGAGGATTGTTTAAATTAATCCAATTGTTCCTATCAACTCGTGAAATGAAGGTTGTTTTGAACGGGCAAGGTTCCAGATTCTTTCATATGAATACGGGCGTCCTATCAAGGTTCTAAGTTCTACGCCTTTTCTGATCTTCATCAATTGTCTTCCTGACGTAATCAGTCCCCAAGTAAGCAGCTATTCAGATGACACCACCATCTAGATAACATATCAACCTGGCTACTGCCTTTTAAAAGTATTTCCAATTTGTAATGGGTATGTAATGACTCGTAAACTTTAATGCCCCCAAAACGAAGCTGCTCTCTTTTCATTACCATAGAGAAATTTTACTGCCTACCATCAGAATGGATGATGCAAGTCTCCTAGAAAGCAACTCACTGTGCCTTCTTGGCCTCACTTTCTCAAGCAACCTCAAATGGAATGACTACAACGAATACATAATTGCATCTACTGCTAGGAAGTTTGAGTCACTGTGTCGGGCTAGGAAGTTTTCTCGTCAGAATACATTTTGCACATTAATAAATCAACCATTTGTCCGTGCATTGAATACTGTTGCCATATCTGGTCAGGTGCTCTTGCTATTCTTCTTGAGGTTCTCGACAAAACCCAAAGAAGAATCTGCAATATAATCGGTTCTGATTTGACCGCTCGTTTTCAGTCAATTTCTCAGCGACGTGGCGTGGTTTCTCTTTGTCTTTTCTACAAATATTTTTATGGTAACTGCTCTGAGAAGATTTTTTCCCTGGTTGCCCGACTACATGTATTTACGAGTGATACTAGAGTGGCATCAAGGTCCCACACTCTTGCCGTCAAAACAGTTAAATGTAACCGCCTTTTCTGCTGTAACAGTTTCTTTTCTCGCTCTTCCCGTTTGTGGAACTTCTTTCTGTTTTCTTTCTTCAGTGATTGCAACAATCTCCAGAAGTTTAAATGCAACGTCCACAGCCATCTTTTATGTCCTTGATTTCCATCCATCTCATATCCTTTCTTCGACATCCCCTGTACCTTGTTTTTTCTGTGCACCAGTGGCGGTTCTACCTTGCTTGGGGTGAAATTATTATTATTATTATTTTTTATTATTATTATGTCATTTTTCATCATATTTCGATTTCTGCTTTGGTCTCACTACCAACCAAGTCTGCGGGGAGACCTAAGGCAGGTCGTGGCGTGTTGTTATGACTCCATTTCATGTTTTTCTATCTTCCCTATCATCCCTAGCATTACATAGATAAAGTTTTATTATTATTATTATTATTATTATTATTATTATTATTATTATTATTATTATTATTATATATCCAGGTGAAGAGCCAACAGTTTTACAATTCCTAGTTCTCGGGCATTTACTTTTTTTTATAAAAGTGCTCAATACAATAAATATTGTAAAGCATAATATAATTAATTAATATTTGTTTTTTAATTAAAATTACATTGCGACACGGAAATTTCTATGTTTGATTGAAAGAAGAAATCATGTATTCCCCAAAAATATAAAATTTTTAAGATTTAAAGTGAATTTCTATTCTGATTAGTTAAATTGAACACACACATAATTTTGTTCTGTCTTCCCACATTCATAAATAACAAACGTATTGTTTCTTATGCTCAAATGAAAATCATTTTCAAAACAATGATCTAACATTGTCTGACGGCGAGGTAGAAATGTCGAAAAATAGAAATTTTCCTGTCACAATGTAATTTTAATTAAAAAACAAATTTAATCATTCACATATATATATATATATATATATATATATATATATATATATATATTTGTGTGTGTGTGTGTGTGTGTGTGTGTGTAAAATCACTTTATCTGATGAAGTCCTAAAAAACTTTTTTCACTTTGTTATAGATTTCCGCAAAATTGTTTTTTATATATAAAAATTTATATATCTTTTTCTCATATATATAAACAGTATAAACAATATAAACTACTATAGTCGCTTGTTAACTCGCATTGTTGTTGACCGACGATAGCGGTAGCGTTTAATTATTAAGCAGCGGTTCGGTATTTATCTCTTTCTGAGGCGTGACGCAGAGAAGTGTAATTATTTTGACTTGCTATCATAGACATAGACCTCTGTTTATGTAAGGATCTGTCTTTTGGCTTTTTCTTCTCTTTGTTTATTTTCTCGTGTCTTATATCGTTCTTTCTTCTTGATTTTGAGTTTTCTACGCTTTTCATTTTTCTTTTTAAGTTTTTTTTTTTTTTTTTAGCTGGATTTCTATTAGTTTTGCCAACACTTGAAAAACTGATAACATGACATATATATACTGTCCACCATCATCGTCATTTTGGACCATTTTCTCTTTTTAATTAAAGTACTAAAAAACTGCCGAGATCTTCTATATATTCGAGCACTTTCGGCTATTCTATTAGCTATTATCAAAGATTTTTTTTATATTTTTAAATGAACATGTAAATTTTTATATATGTGTATCAATAGTGATGAGAATTTTATTTTTCAAGAAACATTTATTCGAACACAGGAAAATAGAATGAAATGCTTCATCAGTGTGAACATGAAAGGGCGACTAGCGGCGGCTCTGGAAAAAAGAGGGTTCGTTTGTGTCTGGCGTGCAGGGCAGTAATCTGTTCCAAAGAAAGAAAATAATAATAATACTCACCGCTGTCTTAATAATCCACCTTCAGCTCATTCTAAAGGAAAAAAAAGAGGAGGCCCTCGAGTGGAATTTTTATAGACTGAGGAAATGGATTATGGGTAGAGAAATGGATTATGGATAGATAAAACCGACCGACCAAGTTCACCGAGGAGTTGGTGGCGTCAATTTCTTGGCGAGAAGCTGACGCTGAGAGATGCAGTGTAAAGGTGGAAGGAGGAAAGTGGAGGAGGAAGAGGAAGAGGAAGCGGAAGAGGAAGAGGCGTAGCAAGAAGCCAGCTGGGAGAGCGTTGAATTGAAATCCAACGGTCTGTGGTTCAATCCCTGGCTCTGCACTCACTAGAAGAAAGTGTGCAACAAGCTATTTCGGCGTAATGGGGGACAGGTTCGACCTGAAATTGATTCCAGAGTTCAGTGGCTCGACCCCAGTACTTGACTGGGTGGAAAAAGTGGAACTGCATTGTCTCTTGTCTGGTGTCAAAAACATTGAACATGTGATTCCTCTGCGTTTGTCCGGTGGGGCTTTCGCTGTGTATCAACAGCTCAGTGCTGAGGAAAAACAGAATTATGAGAGGATCAAGGCAGCCCTATACAAAGCGTTTGCTATCGACCCCGCCACTGCCTGGGAGCAATTTGAGGCAAGACAATTACATCCTGGCGAAACTGTGGACGTATATTTGGCCGAGCTGACGAAGTTGACGGTGTTGTTCGGTGGGCTGCCCGAGCGAGCCTTGGCATATAAATTTCTGGCGGGGCTCCCAACCGGAGCAAAACAGCTCCTGCGGGCGAGCTCAAACATAACCTCGTTGTCCCTTAATGACCTGGTGGACCGAGCCAGAACCGTGATGAAGGATAATTCCGAGCTGAGAGATCCGGTAATCGCCGCTGCACAATCCACACCGAGTGATGATAAACCGTCTCAGGGGCTTAGCCCGCGTGGTGGGGTCGTGTGTTATAGGTGCGATGGCCAGGGCCACATTGCAAGGAACTGCAGACGGCGACCGACAGCTGTTCGCTGCTACCGGTGTAATGAAACCGGACATATGGCCCGGGATTGTGCGGGAAACGGGGCCGGGGACAAGGTGCCGGCGTCGACCTTTCCCCAAAGCAGAAATTAGAGGCGCTTCTGATCATTCAGGTCTATGTCAACGAGACATTGTGCTCAGCACTCCTCGATTCCGGGTGCTCCCGCACCATAGTGTTCGTAGACCTCTGCCACACTTGGAAGGAGAAGGGTGTCAGGGTAACCACCATCAGTGGAGAATCGCGGACATGTTGCGGGGTGGGTGCGATAAACATCCGTACAAGAACAGGAAACTCGGCCAACGTCGAGGCGCTAGTAGCGCTCAAAAAACCACTGAACTTTGACCTGCTTCTAGGCTATGATGCCATCAGAGCCCTAGGTGGTGTTCACATAACGCAGACGGGGGCAGTGCAGTTTCAAGAGAGGACCCCAGTGTGCGCAGCGCTGAGGATCGACCAGCCAGACTTTAGTGTCGAATTTGACCAGCACCAGAAGGCTTGGACCGCCTCATGGAAGTGGTCGGGAAATCAGGAGCCAGCAAAATTGCGGAACGAAGTAGCCGAGTACCATGTGCCCGACCAAATAAGGCCTGCATACGAAGAGGAGCTTCGTGAATGGATCAAGGATGGCTGGTTAATTCCTTACCCCTATGAGAAACTTGGACCTCCCAAAGGTTTGATCCCGCTGATGGCGGTTACTCAGCACAACAAAGCAAAAGTGAGGCCAGTGATGGACTACCGCGAACTAAATGCGCATGTTGATGCATTTACGGCAGATGCTGATGTTTGCGCCAGCAAGCTACGAGAATGGCGCCAGCAGGGTTCCAATGTGTCCCTGCTGGATCTAAGAAAAGCGTATCTGCAGGTCCGGGTCAGCGAAACGATGTGGCCGTTTCAGACGGTGGTGTTTGCCGGCAGAAGGTACTGCCTTACCAGACTGGGCTTCGGGCTGAACGTGGCACCCCAAATAATGAAGACCATAGTCAACGCTGTGTTGTCACAGCAAGAAACAATGAAATAGGGGACATCGACGTACCTTGATGACATATACGTGAACGAAGACGTTGTATCATCATCACGCGTAAGGACCAAACTGGCCGAGTTTGGCCTGATTTGCAAGGACCCGGAACATTTGGAGGATGGCGCCCGTGTCTTGGGCCTGAAAGTTCGAAAGGAGCGGGGGACCTTGAAGTGGGGGCGCGGAACTGCAGTTCCTGAAGTACCCGAAGTCTTCACGAGACGAGTGGTCTTCTCCCTGTGTGGAAAACTTGTGGGGCACCTACCAGTGTGTGGATGGACTCGTGTAGCAACAGGCATTATAAAAAGGAGGGCAAGCGCAGTCACCAAAGACTGGGATGATGAAACGACGGACGATCTGTTGGTTCGCATGGTGAAGGAGACCATCGCAAGGGTAAAGCAGGATGACCCCGCAAAGGGAGACTGGTGTGTGCAGGGAGACGAATTGAGCGTGTGGGTGGATGCGAGCTCTGTGGCGATTGGTGTGCTGCTTGAGGAGAACGGAGCTGCGATTGAGGACGCCTGCTGGCTGCGACCGACGAATGACGCTGCTCACATCAACCTGGCAGAGCTCGATGCGGTGACGAAAGGCATTAACCTGGCACTCCAGTGGAAAGTCAAGAAATTACACATACACACAGATTCGCTGTGCGTGTACCACTGGATATCGAACACACTGACAGGTAAGGCCAGGGTGCGCACCAAGGCGGCCAGCGAAATGCTGATCAGACGGAGGTTGGAGACCATAAGAAAGCTAGTAACAGAGTACAATCTGTCTGTGGATGTGGTACTTGTCACCTCAAACTGCAACCTCGCTGATAGGCTCACTCGGGTGCCTCAGAGATGGATTGATGCCGTGAAGAAAGAAGCTGGGCCAGTACCGTTACTATGTGCTGCCTCTGTGGAGGCGGCAGACAAAATCAGGGAAATACACCACATCAGTGGGCACCCCGGAGTGAGACGGACATGCTATTTTGTACAATTGACCAATCCGTCAGTGTCAAAAAGTGCAGTGAGAGCGGTGGTCAAGGAATGCCAAACATGCCAGTCAATCGACCCCGCTCCAGCGAGATGGCGGAGGGGTCGGCTGGGAACAGACATGACTTGGAGCCGACTGGGTATGGACATAACCCATTATGGCAGCCAGCACTTCCTCACACTGATAGATTGCGGACCGACGAGGTTTGCGATCTGGCGCCCGTTGGCACGACAGGACTCCTCCAGTGTCATCCGTGAATTGGAATCCATATTTTACGAAAGGGGGCCGCCTGAAGAGATCCTCACGGACAACGATACTGCCTTCTGCAGCGTAGAATTTAGGCGTTTTGTAGACGAGTGGGGGATCAGGCTCAGACACCGATGTGCATATGTGCCGAGTGGCAACGGCATAGCAGAGCGGTGCCACCGAAGCGTGAAGAGGACCGCGGCCAGGAAGGCGTGCACTATTGCAGAAGCGGTCTATAGATATAATGCAACACCGAGGGATGCTGTGACTGCTGTGAGCGCACCCGCCAATGCGATCCATCGCTACCGAGTGCGCATCAAGGGCATTGACGCGCGTCTGCCTGATCGGCGGGGAACAAGAGGGCCGTATGAATTAGGGGACACCGTCTGGGTGAAGCCTCCCAATAGCCGGTGCACCACCAGTTTTCGAAGGGGACGAATCACCGGCATCGTCAGTGAGCAGGCCGTGCTGGTTGATGGTACTCCACGCCATGTGAGGGACATTCGGCCCGCCCTGAATACGAATTCGTTGACAAGTAGCGGCAGTGGTGAATCATCCAATGACGAACTGTGGATTCGACCTACGCCCCGCGAGTCTGATGGTCCGACTGCGAACCCCGACGCTGTTGCCGATAATTCCGATGCCACTTCTGAGAGCTCAGATGAAGAAATCCAGACAATCCCCCTTCGTAGGAGTGCCCGCAACAAGCGGCCACGTCCGCCTTGCCACATGTGTGGTCTTGAGACCAGGGGGGAGTGTGAACATGAAAGGGCGACTAGCGGCGGCTCTGGAAAAAAGAGGGTTCGTTTGTGTCTGGCGTGCAGGGCAGTAATCTGTTCCAAAGAAAGAAAATAATAATAATACTCACCGCTGTCTTAATAATCCACCTTCAGCTCATTCTAAAGGAAAAAAGAGAGGAGGCCCTCGAGTGGAATTTTTATAGACTGAGGAAATGGATTATGGGTAGAGAAATGGATTATGGATAGATAAAACCGACCGACCAAGTTCACCGAGGAGTTGGTGGCGTCAATTTCTTGGCGAGAAGCTGACGCAGAGAGACGCAGTGTAAAGGTGGAAGGAGGAAAGTGGAAGAGGAAGAGGAAGAGGAAGAGGCGTAGCAAGAAGCCAGCTGGGAGAGCGTTGAATTGAAATCCAACGGTCTGTGGTTCAATCCCTGGCTCTGCACTCACTAGAAGAAAGTGTGCAACAATCAGTTTTCTTTAATTAAACTTGTATGAAAGAGGGAATGCTGTGTTTCGACGTGATACGGCCGTTTGATGACATTGAGTAATAGCATTTAATGATCCCGATTACTACGTCCGAGTTAGGCACAAAGTAGCGATCAGTGATTGAATTTTCCATTGGGGTTGAATTTCAGGTTTCATCGTTATGGCTTTGAAAACAAAAATCAGTCTTTAGAATATCGTCATACAGGCTCTCCGAGAATAAATCAATTCCGAAAACTTTCTTCAGTGTAGAAAAAAAAATGTTTTCTTGAATGAAGAAGGACGCTAAAGAATGAATTAGCAAAGAATGTATGGCAAAAAAAAAAAAAATGAGGATGAAGTCTTGGTGTTGTGTATAATTGCACGCAATCAAATTTTAAATTCAGTACATCTGCAGAGTAAAGCATAAAAGACATTTTTGTCTGACAAAAGCGAGAAAATCCTTGAGGTCAACAAAGGAAGAAATTTATAGTTACCGATTTGACTCGATCGGACTCAGTGCTCCCGAAATTGAAAGAGATGTTTAAAGCGTAATATTGTTCATCTTATACTGAAGTTAATTTTTCTGTGCCCAATTGGATAAAAAGTAAACTAGAATCTTTATTTCATGGTCACAAAGAAAAAGCGGACAGAATGTGAAAATACGTAGTGCTAAATATGTACTGAAATATGTAGTACTAAATGCTAACTATATTCAGTAATGTTTAATTTTGAGTAGGAATAAATTTACTTATTTTATTGAGTTTGAGCAAATGTTCGTAGCGTTTTTAGATGAATTTCAAGAACAATATTTAGATGTTCTACATAGATTTTATCTAACACATATGTGTCATTTTATTCCATTACTTTTCGCCATCTACGAAGCAGCTTCATGATTCCATCCTTGAGCTATGGGCGCTCGGTAGAAGGAGGCAGACTTTTTAGCGTATCATACGCCAGTAGTTAGAGTGCTCTAATTCGTTATTGAATGAGCGATGCGTAAGTGCTAGAGTAACTACTGTTTTTTCAAAGTCTACCATTCTTCCAAAGTGCTCAATCAGGATGTGAGAGCCGTAGGACATACCAGCCATACTGTAGCAATTTCTGTATGGTCTGCAAAGAGCTTTTCGATTGGCTAATTTCTGAAGCATTTCTTCAACTGTTGTCTTTAATTAGTGCAGCTGGAATCAGTACGTGCTTGAATCGAACATCAACCCCACCCAATTACCTCCCACTGACGCACACTGTCTTTCGGAGTTGTTACTCATTTCGTTTTTCCCAGAACCATTTTCGTTCCACATTGTTTTAAACAATACATTTTTCATCACTTGCGAACGTTATTTTAAAAAACGGTTCTTTTTTTTTTATTGGGTGAGGATCGTAGATGAAAATGCGATCAATTAATATTTTTCGTTAAACCGTGATGCATTACAATATCTTTGCGATTCATACATTCGAGTGTTTTAAAATGCCTTACAACGCTAATATATAATATGTGGAATATCTATCTGATGTCTAGTGTCGTGTAACCGGGATTATTTTAATCTACTTTTTGATTTGGTCATCCTCAAAGACTGCAGACTTCCCGGAACGTTATCGGTCTTTCAGATCAAAATTTCAACTTCTGAAACTAGCGAACTACTTACGATCATCTCAGTTATGGCATTATTTTCATAAACAACACATATCTCTTTTGCTGTTTGTATAGTATGTGCGTTCTGGTGAAGTGGATATTGGCTCAGGACGAGAAAATGGCAATAAAGATGAGGGAAATTTTCCGAAGGATGTAAATAGTTTAAAATGAAATTACAATCTACAGACGGATCGTATATAAAAATACTTTGAAACATCATCACCTCTCAGAATATATATGTTATAAATTTGAGACATGTGAAACGAAATCACTTGTTCGCCATAATAACCTAATCGATACCAGTTTCATTATTTTATCTGGGCCAAAACCATCCAAGTGGTTAAACGTACAACTTCTTCTTCTTCTTCTTCTTCTTCTTCTTCTTGTGTCCCTTCAGGGTTTACCGAGTGTAAAAGAATATATATATAAAAAAAAGAGAGAAACATTATCAAGTAACGAAAACAATAGAAGAATATACAAGAGGAGGTTAGATAAACATAGACATTGCATTTACATTTTTAAATATCAAATTTGGCTGGAAAGCATGGCGCCGGAAGAGAAGAGAATTCTACAAGAGATAAGTGCAAGAAAAGAAACTTCAACTGCAAACTGAGGAAACTTATTTAAATTTAACCTGCTTGAGCGTGTATATTCTACTTTTGTCGAAGAAAGCAAACGCTGTGTTGGGCCCTTGCTTAATGTTTGAATTACAAAAATATTTTTGGTATATTCCGATTTGTGGGAAAACAGCTGCGTTTGTATTTCATCCACAACCAATGACAAGGTTTCCTTCCAAATTCCGAAAAGTGAATTTGGAGGCTACCTATAGACAATAAAAAGGGACCCAGAAGTTAACAAACATTTGCTGCTGAATCCCGTCGGTAGTGTTTAGAAAGAAAAAACAACACAGATGATATTTGACAATCACCTGTCGAAAATTGAAAAGAGCATCAAAGTCGCTCCCACATCAAGGAAAAGTCTTTGGCTGGAGTGACTGTTCTATTCTTCGCTGTTACCAAGAACTTTGCTTCGAACTTCCCACCAAGTGAATTTAGAGCCTATGAGGTAGGGAACTCGAGCATGTTTATTAAACTGGCCTTGTGCCAAACATAACCGAACTCCCCACAATTTAAGATATCATCAGAAAGTTGTTAAAATATAAGTGTTTTGTTTGTATGTTTAAGTGGTAATTTATTTGCAGAACAAAATAACATAAATTTGTAGGAAGTGAAATTATTAACTGTGTAAAGATTTAAAGAGAAAGTTTAGTATGGAGTTAAATGAATCCTGAGTTCATAGTTGTAGCGAAATGTATGTATGCAGAAAAAGATTAACAGGGTAGTAATAAAGTTTGTGTTCCTTTATTTCTTTTTGCGGACGGCGAGTGAGTGAAAAGGAAGGTAAAACAAGAAAGGATAATAGGACTTATCGACGTTAAATTTTAGGAGTCAGTTGAAGTGTCTTACTGTTGTTTTCTTCTTTTTAACGGCGAGAATGGTGAGGGCGAAGAAGCGATAAAGGAAAATATCACGCAAGGAGGAAAGGGAGAACAAATGTATGTCGACGAGACATATCCGGTTTAGCAGCTTGAAATTTCTCCTTTACATTGTGGTGGTGCCTTATCTGATCTCTGCTCCCATCTGACCGATTCCACTTTCTTTCTTTCTCTCTCTCTCTCTCTCTCTCTCTCTATATATATATATATATATATATATATATATATATATATATATATATATCTCAAAGGACTTTTTTCTACAAAAGCTTGTTAACTTTTCTCAGTTTTGTAAATCGCTTCCTTTCATTGGTTAATATAATTAACACCGGATTGCGAAATTTGGATAGCTTTTTACCTTCAGTACGGAGTCAATCCTTTTTCCTATTGGTCAAAATTAGATTTCACACTGGATTACGAAATTTGTAAACAGTGAAAAGAAGAGAGTTACTTTTAATTCCTTATTCACCACACCTACATTTAGGTATTAAAAGTAGGTACAGGAGTTAATTCGAGGAGTCTATGAACATATACTGCTGAAATCTATGTCGCTCCGCTCTAGAAAAAAAACAATACAGAAGAAATTCGACAACCATCAAACGAGAATTGAAAAGAACATGGAAAAAGTCATTGGCTGGTAATATTGATTTATTCTTTGTTGTTACTTTACTTCGAAAATTGTACCAACGCTTTGAGAACTCTTAAGAGAAGTATTTTCTCCTTTTCTATGCACAGTTTTTTTTTTTCTCGGAACCTTATGCTGCATTATAATTCTTATTGTAAAGGGCATGTTTCATTTTCAATGATTATTTTTACAGACATTATTGGCCTCATTTGGCACATAATACACTTAATTTGTGTAATTTGTTCATTATTTTGTGTTAACAATACATTTATCGTGTGTTCTTAAATTCGGCTCATGTCGTCTGTCTTTATTGTGTGCCAACATCAAAGATTACCTCAAAAATGTGCTTGAATTATTTTTTGTATTTTTTTTACCAAAAGTTTTTTTTAAATTCCTTTACTCTGGTTTTCTTATTTATATGTTGTGTTCCCTCAGGACGTAGGCGATCAATGCTCTCCAAAATTTCCTGTCATTTGTTGCTCTTAATAAATTTTGTCTTTTTGTTATTTCTCCTAAACCTTGTTCCGCCATCCATTTACTAACGTTCACTAAGTAGGTTATTCGTTGTTTTCCTCTGTACCTTTTGCCTTCAATCTCTTCTGTGATTATAAAATTTTCTAATCCTTATTTCCTCATTATGTACCTTAGAAATTTCAACTGTCTCCTCCCGATGTTGAGTATAACTTTCCTTTTTGCTTCTATTTTCTCTAAAACTTCATTGTTGCTCACATATTTAATCAATGGTATCCTCCTAATTATCAAATTATCGAACCAACTATTAAGTTGTCCCAAAAGTTCGTAAACACTTGCGAAATGGGTCTGTCTGGTCCAGCACAATCGAGACATACGATGTGTTCAGAAAGGGCAAGAGACACAAAACAAGATCAATTCGGCAAGAAAGTCATGTTGTGCATTTGGTTGAACTTTGAAGGAATCGTGCATTTTGAGTTGGTTCCGAATGGTCGTGCCATCAGTGCCGAACTTTACTGTCAGCAACTTAAGCGGGTCTACGAAAAGTTGAAGCAAAAGTACCAGGCTCTGATCAACCGAAAGCGCGCTTTGATGCAGAAGGACAATACCAAGCCACACACCGCCAGGAAGACCAAAGACAAGTTTGAAAAGCTGGACGGCGTTGAGGTTCTGCCACATCCAACCTACAGTCCTGACTGTGCTCCATCAGATTACGGCCTTTTCCGCTCAATGCAACACTTTCTGAAGGGCCGCCGATTTGACTCGTTTGATGAAGTCGAGAAAGCGTGTCAAGAATTCTTTGATTCGAAGCCGGTTGAATGGTACTTTGACCAGATCCGAAAGTTTGCCGATCGATGGCAGAAAGTCTTGGAAAATGATGGTCTTTATTTTGAGCAATAATTTTTGTTGTTTTTGCGAGTAAAATTTCAATTTTTTGCAAGTGTTTTCTGGTAAACTTAATTACTTGGCGAGAAAATTTTCAATTTTTTGCAAGTGTTTACGAACTTTTGGGACAACCTAATATTAATGCATTAAAATGGCTGAAACGTTATGATGAGGATAATAACTTCTTATTCTAAAAAATTAAAACAGAAATTAATCTTTGTAAATTTGATGAACAATAAATTTACTTCGTTTTGACACCAGTGTCACTGATTTATCTGATCTAAAACTGGTTTTATGAGATGCGACACAACCATAATAATCTTGAAATTATATAAATTGACTGGATACCAGTTTCATTATTCACTCTGGTCTAAAACTTTTTATAAAACTGGAAACCTTACTTATTAAGAAATAGATTTACTTAATTTTCTTGTCACTTTTATTATATAACCTGTCTAAAACTTGATTGAAGAACTTATCAATCAAATCTGGCCATTTTGAAGAAAAGGAATTCATTTTGATATCAGTTTCAATATTCTATCTTGCTTTTTATTAAAAAAAATCTTATTGCATTATGTGTTCTGGGTATGACGATAAACTACATCCAGCAGCAAGGATAGGGAGGTTTAGAAGAGCGTGGGACCACCTCTTAATTGCTGTTATTCCCAGGCGCACATTGACCAGAGGTGGTAGAATCTGTTAGGGTTCCAACTATGGGCAAATATTTAATTCACAAACTGGAGTCATTTGAGAGAAAAAGAAAAAGCTAGGTTGAGTAAGAATTTTTAGCTTTGGATAGCAACTTGTCTAAAAGAATAAAATCTCTTAAATAAAAACCATTACACCTACTCTGTGTAGAATAAGGTAGGTTGAACTCTCTAACTTTGGTAGGTAATCTTTCTAGAGATGGTGTCTCGATAAAAACACTGTGTTTCCAGTCTCCTAAACTGGTTGGTGTTAGTAAGGGCATAGAGCTGTAAAACTCGCGACAATATTTCATGATGGTTCAATTATAGAACCATCAAGAAAACCCCGTTCAATCCATGCTAGCATGGAAACGGACATTAAACGATGATGATGATGATGCATAATTCATCTTATTGTGAATTTAGTCAAAAGTCAAATAAGAAGAGGTAATCAAACGAGGAAGTATTTTATAACACCGTTGTTCTAAAAAAAATATGTATCTGTTTGTCTTTAACCATGACAAAACTAAGCTTGGTAAATAAATATTGTGGACTATCCTGGGACTAAGGCAGCTGCATATATCCCACCAGCTCCAGAGATCCGTGTTCAAACCCAAGTAAATCCAGAATTTTGGACACTGATTTTCAAAACAGACAAGCCCTTACCGCGTCGAAGATTGGCGCAAAACAATCTTCCTCCTAACGTGTAGATCTATAGGGTTTCATGCCAGCAACAGCTAAGTTTAGTAAGTATAACATCGCAAATAAGGACCTGCTTAGTGGTTGGGCGGATGTGCGGGTGGGCGTTGTGGTGCAGTGGATATCGTCTCAGAACGAAAAATCGGTGAGCCGAGTTTGAATTCCAGTAGAAGTGATTACATTCACTTACGTGCAAATACCCTTGCAAAAGGTATTAATTCGTCTCTTCTCCTTCTAGCTATGGGTAAAATGGCAGGATAGATTGGGTTTTATAGACTTGGTCGGTAACCAATCTACCGCAGAAAGTAATAGCAACCTACTGCGGGAAAATCTTCTACCCAGTCAGTCGTGTCTCTTTCGGGACATGATCACCCAAGCGTATATGACGTATGGCACTTTACTGACTGACTTAGTGGATGAGATAATTATGTATTTCGCGCCTGTTGCTAGAAATCTGTACAAGGAGACCAGAATTTTAAAAAAAAGTTCAAAATGTTGATTTTCAAAGCAAGCACTCGGAAGAATGATGCAACATCACTTACTTTCTAACATAAGCTAATTAAATATCAATAACGCCTCTGACAGCGCTTCTCTGGTGGCACAGTTGCATTTTTCCGAGATGAGTTACTGAACCCTGACAAAAGCAAGAATATTGAATGCTGATCTTAAAAGCAAACAGACTAAGTTTATTACTTGCAAGATTGACGCAATACAATATTTCGTTCCATTTTCACTTTTTATCATATACAGCCAAGATTTCGGATGCTGATTTTCAAGGCAGACTATCGCGAAGTGGAAAATTAGAGCAACACAATCTTTTTACTGATCCTTCTTCTTTTTGATCTTGTGCCATACTAGCCAAACTTACATAATTTTAATAAATATTTTAGAAAGGACCTTATCATGATTGAGTTAGTTTTGTATGTCATTCGTACCAGTGTTGAAAAACTAAGAATTGCGAATATAATTTTCAAGAAGGAAACTTATAATTAACAACAGCAATAGGCAGTTGAAATTTCTGGTGCATATAATGAGGAAGGAGGGCTTGGAAAATCTGATACTCACTAAGCAGATTGGGGGAAAAAGAAACGGAGGAAAGCAGCGCGTAACATACTTGATGGACTTGAGTAAACAGATAGCTAAACAGGTTTAGGAGAAATAAGAAAAAGACAAAAGTTATTAAAACAGGAAGATGTAGAGGGCCATGATCGTCTGAAGGGAAACGGGACATAAAAGAAGAAAAGAAACACCTTCAAAAATATAGATGACCGTAGCCTGATCTCTCCTCTGATCTAGCACTAACAGATCAATGAAGGAAAAATGTATTTACGCGTGCTACTACATTGGCATTAAGGTCCCACTCTTTTACCATAAAAATAGTTAAATTTAATTTTCTCTTCTACTCTAACAGTTTCTTTTCCCGCACTTCCCGTTTGTGGAACTCCCTTCCGTTTGCTTGCTTCCCTGATAGTTACAATCTCCCAAAGTTTAAATGCAACGTCAATTGTCAACTTCCCCTGTACCTTGGTTTTGTTTTCACTGTAACCCTCGGCGCACCAGTGGAGGTCCTGTCTTGTTTAGGATGAAATTATATATATATATATATATATATATATATATAATTGAAAACTTCAGTGCCTTCAAAACCAAACTAGTAACATTCTATCATCACCGAGTAGACCCTGTTGAATGGTTGGTTTCACAAGGAGGCTCTTTACCTTAAACCCCTATTGGGATTCCAATACTCACTCTAGACCTTAAGTAGAACCCATACACACGATCCATAGCTAAAGATTCTGGAAAGATGGCTGTTTCCTTGTATCACACTCTAAAGTAACCGACTGCTCCTGCTATGTTTATCTTTGCAAGAACAAGATCAAATCAAAACTGAAATACTGTTTTCATATCTGAACTGGAGTTGCCCAGTCTTCACTTATCAATCTTGAGTTCAAAGGCGTTTACGCGGCTTTATGGCTGATCAATTATTTTAACTCTAAAACCTTTATCCCACAGATGAAGCGTCGCAGGCATTTCGCTATTCTATCGTTATATGCATGATAAATCCTCTGACGAGCTGCATTCCACATGTCTACCATTTCAGACCTTCACAGCTAAGATCTTCCATTCCAGGTACACTGGGACGAATCATCCATTTTCTCTTCGTAATCCATCAATGAAAAGGAAGATTTATTCAGAAAATTTCTTCTCAAGAACAGCTAGTTTGTAGAACACACTCCCGAGGTGATATTCTTCAATCTCTACAATGGTAACCTCTTAAGTCTAACGCTAACTAATACCTTTTGTACATATCCTCGTTAAGCATACTTTTAACCTCTTCCTCTTGCGATTATACAACAACATCATTTTACTTTGAGTGGCTCCTGTGCCTTGTATTGGGTGAACAATCACTAAAAAAATAATCGGCCTTCCCTACTTGGAAAATTGTCTCTACTTTTCATTTTCTTTTGTCTGTCATGTGCGGTTTTAAGCTAAACTTTGTAAGCATCAAAAAACGTTATAATCTCGTCTAAATCTAATAAATAAATAAATAAATAAACAAAATGTGACTAAAAATTCGCTTAAAAGATTTAGTTTTGTTCTTTTTTCTTTTGATTTTCAAGTGCAGGCCAAATGTCGGGTAAGCGGATATACACATTAAAAAATAAATGCAAATCTTAATTGATGTTGCAGACAATTGACCAACTCACCGGCCAGGATGATGAATGAGGCTTGTAAACTGTAGAGAAAAATTAGCAGCTGTAGAAGTTATTTCTTTCTTTCTCTCTCTCTCTCTCTCTCTCTCTCTATATATATATATATATATATATATATATATATATATATATATATGAAACAAGACAAAAGGAAAAACTATACTTAACCGATGCAATGACATAGCCTTGATAAAGTCCGTTAGAGAACGAAACGCGTTGGTTAAAGTATACCTTTTCCACTTTCTAGTGTGTATTTAAGTATAACTTTTCCAATTTCTGTCTCTTCTACCGATACACTGTATTTGAGAATATTTACACACACACACACACACACACACACATACACATTATCTCAAGTTATGAGGTTGGTGTACATATTGTATGAACAGAGCTTTACTATATATATATATATCGTTCCATCACTTGACACGTGTGTACAATACTTGTTAGATATTTTGAACGGAAATGTATTTCTTCACTTTCATTCACACATACTAACGTTACCGACATATACAGACACTTAATTGGTCTAATTAGTTTAAATACGCTTAACACAATATTTTTCGCTTACATATACTTACATTCATAATAAACATCTATAGGGCGCACCTATAAGCAGACCACGGGCCTTTCGATGGGGTCCAGCCTATCGGGATTACTTTCCATCACATATATGAATCAACTAGAACGTCGAGTTCTCAACAGATGCCATTCGTACGCCTTATTCACAAGATATATTGATGACAGGCTCATCCTCACCTCTTTCTTGATAAAGCGAATAGAATGGCGGCAACCTTCAACAATATGAATAGCAACATAAAATTCACCATCGAACACCCCGATAACAATGGATGCCTGTCACTGCTGGAATTCAGGCTGAAAGTATCGGAAAAAGGCGACATCCACACCGATTTCTACAAAAAGCCTGCCAGCAGAGATATGTTTGAACACTATAAATCAGCCCCCCCCCCTCTCAGCGCAAAGACCGGTTACATTAGAAATGAACTTGCACGTATCCGGGACAAATGCAGCAAAGAAGGCAGAAACACACATATTGCACATTTCAAGGAGATACTGAAGGCCAACTGTTACCCCCAGTCTTTTGTTGGTCGGCTGGAACGTAATGGTAATAAAGGCAGAAAGTGCCACACCCACTCTAACACCTGCTTCCTGAGGTTACCACACTTCAGCGAAAACATCACCACAAAAATACGTACAGACATCCGCAGAGAGGGACTGGACGTACAAATGGCACACTACGGCCCAACTCTTCGGAGATACCACAATTACAACTACAACAAACAACATACTAGAAACGACACCGCATGTACAGTGGACAATTTCCCCCTTATCGACACCGGTATATGCCACCAGGTCGGTCTGTGTCGTATATCGCATACAATGCACAAAATGCGAGGAATTTTATATCGGCTTCACCATCAGACCGTTACACATCAGAATCAAGAAACACTTACGTAGACAGGCAACAATACAACGAATAATATATATATATATATATATATATATATATATATATGTGTGTGTGTGTGTGTGTGTGTGTGTGTGTGTGTGTGCGCGCGCGCGCACGCACATACACATATCCTATACTCCAACATACTTTACATCGGAACACATACACACATATATATTTACACACACACTCCAACATACTATATACTGGAACACGCCTCCAATTAAAGCAGATAAGCATAACATCAGGTCATAAAACGGCGCCTACTACCATTCTGACAGAGATGCGAAAATGCCAAACCCTGCCACCGGCCAACGCGTAAATATTAAACCATAAATTAAAGCAGACGAATATATCATCAAATCGTAAAACAGTGCCCACTATCAATTTAACAAAGATGCGAATAAGCCAAATCCTACTATCGCGCACTTATATAACCCATAAACGCACACACACATACATGCACTAATACACACTTACAGGTACACACACACACACATACTCACTACAATTACCGACAGCAGTAGCAGCGAAAGAGGACCATTCGTTCAAAGGCACGGTCCATCAACGGATGTGAAATCAAGCTCTCCTATCATTCTGAAGATCAGGTTCTGATCTCGAAATATTAATAAGTAGATAATACCCAACATCTTCTTTAACTTCCTTTATTTTACTAAACGCATTGTGATAGCCTTCAAATACCTACCCATACAACCTAAACATCTAATGTTTTTATTACGAGTTGGCGCACACTTAAGCAGATACATGTTTTTCTTCTACATTTAATATTCATCCATTGCTTTAGCACACGTAACACGTATCTGACAAATGAAAGCATGCCTCAATCAACATACTGTCTCTTAGGTTTTAAATTATTCGTCTTTAATGAATTTCTGAAGAAGCTTGTCAAAATGAAACGTTATATTACAGACACTTTTTCCTACTTGTTCTTTACTTATTCTATTCATCTTATTTAAGATGAATAGAATAAGTAAAGATTAAGAATAAGATTTTATTCAAATCCATATATACAGCGTATATATATATATATATATATATATATATATATATATATATTAGATATCTTCACTCATTTTTCATATGTTTTCTTGAAACATTTTCGTTTTAATTGAAAGTTAAATAATTAAATTTACTATTTCAAATAAGCAAAATACTCTTCTGTGTTTCCAGCAGAAATTATATTGATTGGAATTTAAAATTTTTTAATTTTTTTTTTTTTAATTTTTTAATTTGTCGGTCATTTTTAAGCGATCGACAAATATATAAACAAAATTTAATTCTCGGTTTTAAAAATCTTGCAAAAATAAAATATGCATCTGTGACATATCATTTTTGGAAAATTAGCAAATGTAATGTTAAATTAATCAGATTTACACAAGTATTGCTTATTTCTAGCATGAAATTTAGAATAAAACTATTTTTTAAACACAGAGTTTAACTTTCTGACCTTTCTACCGTATGTGTTCACAGATTTGACAGCTGTGAGATAAGGTAAGATAAGTGTATGGCGATCACAAGTGTCATAATTGTACAAATATTTTTCTTGTAAGGAAAAGAAACTCTGAAACACATGAAGTTTTAATTTACACAGAAATTATCATGCAAAAAAAAATTCGAATGGACAAAAAATTATTTTAGTTATTTTAAAAAATAGGAAGTCACGACGATTTGTATTAAACTTTTTAATTTTCGATTAGTAAATATAATCTTTGCTTAATAAGTTTTTAAACAAACCAGAACAATCTTTGAAGTATTCTTAAAATATTTTAAAACTATATAAATTATTATAATTAAAAAAAATAAAAACAATTCTTTTAACATTTCATTAATAATCGAAAAGATTTTTTCTTCACACTATAATTTCCATAAGTTATACTATTTATTCAAGCAATTAAAAGCTTATCAAATTAAATAATGTCATGGTTATATTGCATTTTTTTATTATTGGGAGCAGATTTTCGGAAATAACGGCAAAATTTAAAAAATAATAATAGATGATTTATATTCCCCAATAAGCCCTGTGTTTAACAAATAAAACCAATACAATGTGTGTGTGTGTGTGTGTGTGTGTGTGTGTGTGTGTGTGTGTGTGTGTGTGTGTGTGTGTGTGTGTAAAAATTAAGATGAAACTAAAAATATATCTGTAAAGAAACAATATGAATAAAAAGAAAAAGAAAGCCTTTAAAATTTCTGAAAAACTAAGTTTTATACTAGTTTTGAATACTTGTTGCAAAAACAAATCCTTACATTTGCCTCGATAAAGTTCATCATTGAACGAAACGTGACGGCTAGGAAATTTTTTTGTTATATATAACTTTAATCCAAAAGGAAAAGTAGGAAGGTAAATCCCAAAGACCCGATCCTAATTAATATTAATATTTTACTATTAAAACATTATACAGGTAGAGAGCTCAATGTAATTAAAATTACAGAGCCAATTATAAAATAAAATAAATTTCGATGTTGAATGATCATTTCAACATGAAATCCCTAAGAGAGATTTCACATCTCATCGGTAACTACCATATTTCAAAATGAAATAAAAAAGAAATAAAAAATGAAGGTTAAGAATTAAAACATTTTACGTCACAAAAAAAATCGGTTTGCAATCAATGTCTATTTTTAGATTTTGGACAATTTTACTTTTAGATAGAGTTGTAAGTGAAAAAATTTGAAAATTTGGCTTTGTCTAGCTTTACAAAGGGAAAGGTGTTAACGGATGGAATAGGAAGTGGTGTTTGATTGAGAATTGGGTTAAACAAAACAGAAGGAGAGGGAAGGAAGGGTTAAGAAGGAGAAGGAGAAAGAAAAGAAAAGAAAAAAAGAAAAATTTCCATATTTTAGAGACGCTCGATACGTGTCAAACAAAACTAGCGTTTATAAATGGGTTAAAGTATTAGAAAAAAGATTTTTAGAAAAAACACATTTCGGGAAAAAAGCAGATATATGATTTAAATTTAATTAAATTAATATAAATAATGAGAAATCTAGATATAAATAAAATAAAAAAATAAAAAATAATAAAATAAAATTTAATTTTAAAAAAATTTCTAAAAATTATTTTAAAAAAATTTTATAAAAAATTATGTTGTGAAAAAGATATATATAATAGCAGAAGAAATCGGGGGTTAAATTAGTAAAAGTATCCATATTTTATAAAGGTAGATTCGAAGGAGACAGGAAGAGGAAGGTAGAGGGTTAAAATTACTATTTGAAAATTAAATTAATTAATCAAAAACAATTTAATTTATATTTACTCAGTTATAGTTGCTCTAACAATTTAGAAAAAATAATGAAATTACATAACAATAAAATATTAAAATTATACAACAAAAACAATTCTACTACTCATTTTAATTTGCCCCATAATAATAACTTTTGTAATTGTAGACACACTAACCAATGCTCCCTATCTAATAAGTGTTTAACTAAATTTCTGGTCTATATGTGTTCTATTTCATCTGTAGAGAATCCTAGGGTTACTAAAGTTTATATTGGTAATATATTGAATTTTTTAAAGCGTTTTTACAATCATCTCTTATCTTTTACTAATGAGGATAAACGAAATATGACGTCACTTTCTAGATATTTTTGGAAGTTAAAAGAAGAAAATAAAACATCCAAAGTTAAATGGAAAATTATCAAACCGGTTAGAATATCTAGATCGGTAAATGAATCATGTTTCCTTTGTCTGCAAAAGAAAATGAAAATTATTAAGTGCATAAAGAGAGACATATTACTGAATCAGAAGCATGGAACTACAGTAAACTGTAAACATATTAAAGAATTAAGAATTAAGAACTACAGTAAACTGTAAACATATTAAAGAATTAATCCTGTTAGAATTATAAAATCTAAGGTTTAAATCTCCAGCAGTTATAAACTTTTTACAGTATTAATCTTACTATCTTGATAATTTACTTCAACTATAGGATCTTTCTTTTTGTTATTTTATCTGTTTTTAACTTAATTTATATTGAAAATTGTGACCTATTTAATGTTTAAAATTTAAATTTAAATTTTATTTTTAACATTAGTTTTTCCTTTAATTTTATTTTTAATTTAATTTTAATATTTTTTTCTAATTTATTATATTAGCACTAAAGAATCCAAATCTGCGCTGTCTGTGTATGTGATTTCACCACTTTTTTTTCAAAAAATGCCAAAGGATTTAGTTTCTATCAAAGGATTTTGTATCTATCTACAATTCATTTCCGGCCGAAGTTTGAAATTTCTATTTCTTTGCAACTCCTGTTATCTCCCCCACAGCTTTCTTCCCCCGTGTATTTTCTCACTTTTTCTCGCTTTCTTCCCCCCTCTGTGCATTTTCTCACTTCTTCCTCTTTGTTAAGCACAGGCGTCGCGTGACCGATGGTTGTATATGTTTATACTTTACCTCCTACTTAAATTTGCGGACTATTTCTCCTTGAGCCGTCTTTCATTGGCTCTTACCTCATGTTTCTTTGTTTCTTTCTTTCTCTCTTGTTTTTACTCTTTCTTTTTTATTTCCTCTGTGTCTTTCTCTTTCCCCTTTTTTAATTTCTCTTTTGATTTTCTCACCTTTCCTATCCTCTACACCTCGTACGAAAAATTTTGCCAATAAAAAGAAGTGAGTTTTCATCAATTTTCTTTTAAAAATAACGTTTATTAACATCATTACTAACTACCTGATGAGACATTATTCTTTTAATGTCGAAACAAACTGTACACTTATGAATCTTTTGTCAGAAAATATTTTACATTGTTGATAATGGTATAGTGATAAAAATCTTACTATTTAACCCATAGATGTAGGAGGAAAGATAGATCTATACCTTTCCCAAGAATATTTTCTCGTAAGTGTATATAACGAACCCAACGACAATTGGAATTCGGCTTTCCGATTTCCAATTCCGTGTTATTATTTATTACATCGTCTATACACATCCAAGCTTACCGCGCCTGTTATTCCCAAGCGGTCACCCACCTACGTACTGATCAGGTTAGATGTTGGTTTACTTTGGTGATCTTATGGGAACTATTTGGAATTAGTATACAGTTTTTCAGCTTTATAGAAAGATGTGAGTTTTTAATTATTTGAACAGCAATAATTTTGTTGATTGCAGTCGGTTATGCAAACTGGTTGCTTAAACTAGGCGAGTCTATAATAAATGTTATCTCTTGCTTTCCTGCTTGTTGAAAATCATCATCTGTTATTCCAGTCCTTAAAAACTCAGTTAAACCGTCCGATACTGCCAACTATCGGTCTATTGGCCTTCTACCTCTTTTTGTTAAACTACTAGAGACCCTAATCAATGCTGAATTAATTAAGGATCTCACATCACAAGACCTTCTTTCTGACACGCAATATGGATTTCGTTTCTCTAGGTCAACGCTGATATATTGAGGATCATTGCAGAAAGAGTCTATCAAGCTTTAGATAAGTTGTTGTTTTGTATATCTCGAAAGCGTTCAACAGATTTTGGCATAGGATTGTTCTTTCGGTCTTATTCAAAAGTTGAAAAGTTACGGTGTCTCCGGACAAAGAATGGCTTGTTTATTTCAACGATCCCAAAACAAAACCACTTTCAATGAATCATCTGAGAGACCGCTTTCTGTCTTCCATCAGCTTCTAAGCTGTTGTTAACCTACATGAGAGTGACTCGCAGCGTCTTCTCAGGCGAACATTCTCGGCTGACATGAAGTGAAAAGACTGTGTCGTGCTAGACAATATTTTTCTTCTCTGTTGTTGTTTTCGCTCTTTTGTAATGTTTCTGTTTTCTAATTCTTCCAAACACAGAAACATCTTGTGACTTTAGTGACTTTACTGCCTTGCTTGGTGTGATTTCGATTAAAAAATATTGTTAATGGAGACACACCTTTCCCAGGGGCCATTTTGATTTCGAATTTCCTAACATTAAATTCCAAGGAAGATTTAGTTGATTTGTTTTTACTATTCGAGCAACGCACGAGAAAAAACGAAAAATGGGTCTCTTCAAAAGAGATTCTCACAAAAAAATTGACGATTAAACCATGAAATTAGGAACAAATTTCCTGGAAATGTGTTTACTCTAAGACCCAGAGTAAGAAGAGAGTTATTCTTCATTGTGAACTGGTGCTACAGAACACAAAGAACAGCAACCACATCACTTGAGAACTACCAACAGCAGCAACAACTAAAATGGATAGAACTTGTAACTCGAACCGAAAATAATGACATAATGAAGATGTTAAATATTGGTTCTAATCTGCTGACAAATTATTGCAAAATACTTTCCCCAATTTATAGGCAGAAGCACATAAATGCATGCTGAGACTTCTTCCAAGCCAATAAGATAGTTCTCTTGTCGGTGTTATCTAACTCAGTCTGTCTTGTCTTGAAGTCTGAACACTCCGAATTTGCTTTTGTGTATCAACTCCAATCTGTGAACTTTTTTCCATATTATTGTTGCTTTAGCTTATTACTGCTAGTTTGCTTGCTTTATATTATTTTTTGCCCTGTTCATTTCTTTTTCTTGTTATTGTAATTGCGTATTGCAAGCTTGGTCAAATCTGCTTGTTGGGCAGTTCTAATATTTATTTATATTTAACGATGGCTAGTCCTTCTACATTAACATTATACACCACTTCAAATAAAAAGTTAGGAAGGAAACAGAATCAATATAGAAAAGTGTGAAAACAGTTACTGTACTTGAGAAACCTGTTTTCCTAAAGAAATAAATTCTTATAAGAAAAAGCTTTTATAAATTTCAACTGAAAACAATACTTGCTGTAAACGGTCAATGAATGCCGAATGTTTTCTTGTGGGGAAACGGCTATATTACCACATCATACACCTCCTCACATCAGCCAAATCAAAATAGAATATCCAGTAATGCCTCTCCGAAATTTAAAGCAAAGAACTGGCCATTACAATTGTATCTGGTACACATATCGGGATTGATACTGGAAGCGTGTCCAGAATTCTTCGGATTTCTTTTTAACCTGGGGACACTTATTACCGTTAACTCTAAAAAGACTGCAGTTTCCCATCAGACCGGCTTCTGTTATATCGGTAAATTAGAGTCTAGAACATTATGTTGACTCCAGTGTTCCCACATGGGCTGTTATATAATGCGCCAACAAACTTTGGTATATTTGCAGATCAAAAAGACTATAACCGCACAGCCAGAAGGAAACATCATAATCATGACAACGGAATCTTGAATAGAAACGGTGCTTAAACAGTATCATAAGGTAAAGTTAATTACTTTCTAATCTTTTCAAAAACTATTTGTATTTATATAGCCGGCAATTGTAGCGTTACTATATATATTAAAGTTATGACTTTTGACTTTTTGTAAAATAATTGATTTCCTGTATCATAATTTGATGAAATTTTGTTAAAAAATAATGAAGAAGCGTTTAATTCAATTTTTTTAATGTCACCTAAGAACGATATTTCTAAAATCGTATATAACTAGTACGACAACTTTCTGGAAATTTCTGGAATCTTCTAGAACTTCCTGGATCCTTTTAGAACTTTACCTGACCTTCTAGAACTTGTTTTTGTTTATTTGTAAGTTTGTGCGTTATACTTTAACTCTAAACTGTTAAATGCGTTGAAAATACATAAGCACTATCCAGTTACATCATTAGCGAATTGAAAAATAAAGCTTCTGAAATATTTTGAAATTTATATTAATAATACTAAATATACATTTTTTCCTCGCTGGTATAAATCACTACCTGACGATTGCATCGTACATGAATCGAGTTGTGGTACCAGTGATGAAATATGTATATTATATTTTTAAAATTTTTGGTTTAAATTTTGTATAAATATTTCGAGTGTAATTGAATTAAAATATGCATGAGCATGCGCAAACCTACACTCAATTTGAACGTCTTTTTGCTTGTGTGTAATATGGCTGAGAAATAGAATAAGTAAATAGAAAAAAACCATGTTTTTCTTTCTCTCATCTGCTGTGAGAGAAATTTAATATCATATCGATAATTATTTCATTGTTTCAATTTATTGCAGATACCTCTATTGATTCCTTAAAAATTAAGCATACTATGATGAAAAAAATACTCCAACCTTAATCAAAACAAAGTTTTATCGTCAAAATCTTCATGTTATTATTAATTGAAAAGACCAAAAGATTTTTTGATTATTAAATTATATTTTTTATCCTTTTTCGAACGTTCAAAATTGGATTAAAAATCTTGTTTTTTGGGGTTGTTTTTCTTGACTTTTTTTGTGTTTTCTTTTGTGCCAGCAAAGAACCAAAGATTAGTATAGGAAAGTTTAGCGTCAAACACATTGATTTGTAAATTCTTACAAAAGCCAAACAATTGTCGGATTTTAATGCAACTTACAGAACTTATTCACAAATTAATTTAATTATTTCAGAGATTTTTATCTTAGAAAATGATGGTTTATTTGTTTTTTGAGATCTGTTATCTCCACGAAAAATAAAATTTTCTCCCGCTTAATGTTTTGCTTAGTTAAAAGCAATGGAGAATTTAAATTCTGAATTTATTTTTGTAAAACAGGACTGCCAGTTACGGAAAATCTGCTCTGAGTCGTAAATTAAAAAATGCAGTAAAATTAAGACATAATTTAATTAAAAAAGCCTTTTATTACCCTTAAGAATAAAATATATTATGGATACTAATATATAAAACATTTTATAATGAAATTTTAGAAGAATGGTTTAAATTTTTTTAAATTTTAATTCGTATAATTTATAAAGTTTTAAATCTTTTAAATTTTTGTATCGCTTTGTTTTGGTTTAGTGATACTGTTATAAACTAAAAACTATATTTACTAATCATAAATGGAAAAGCTTGGTACAATTCATCGGGTTCGAATTTCAGTTAAATTCATTGCATTCACTTACACGCAAATATTGGGAAAGGTATGGATCCATCTCTTCTCCTTCCAGCTATGGGTTGAATAGCACGACAGATTGAGTTCTTTCGCCTTGGTTGGCAACTAGTCTGCCGCAGAAAGAAATAGTAACCTACTGCGGAAAAATCAGTTAGTCATCAAAAGAAATATACTCACCTCAGCGTGTATCTCGTACAGCACTTAACTGACTGATTTGCTTAATGAAAATATTAAATTTAATCTATTAGCTTGAAATTAAAACTAGAACAAAAGCTATTCATATCTATTCTTATCTATTTATATAACTCTTATGTAGCTCTTCATGCTCACAAAGTAAATATCTAGTCTATAATCTAAGATAAAGTGAATTTAGATTAAGCTTGTCAAAACATTAAATGCCACAAAAAGTAAATTCAGGGAAAAATGGCGGAAATTTAATGAGACAAAAAATTACACAATTAATTTCATTAAATTAAATATATATGCGCACGCGCAAATGTACATGCACACACAGATTTAATGATATTCAAACAGGCATCCGTGTCGCGAATTCTAATTTCGGCTTCTGCTTGTCAAGAACATTATATGTTAGGAGTATATTTTCTTATAAATGAACATACATTTTAAAATTTTGCGTCAAACATACTTAAGAAAACCAATGTGGTAAAAAACAAAAATAATCGTAAAAAAACAATGAAAAGAATACTGAACTACGATGTAATGCCAGTCCTCCTATATGGCAGTGAATGCTGGACAATCTCCTCGCAAACTTGAAGCAACAGAAATATGTTTCTACATGAGGGTGCTGAGAATATCATGGTCCAAACATGTGAGCAACAATGAAGTTTTAGAGAAAATGAAAACAAAAAATACGCTTATACTGAGCACCACGATGAGATAGTTGAAAATTTTTAGTGCACATAATGAGGAAAAAGGATTTGGAAAATGTGATATTTACGGGACAGATTTTGAAGCAAGAGGAATAGCGGAAAACAGCGCATAAGCTAGCGAGCTTAAGTAAATGGATGACGGTACAAGGTTTAGGAGAGATAACAAAAAATTATTAAGAGCTGTAAAGGACAGAAAATTATGGAAAGCCATGATCGCCAACCTTCTGAAGAAACTCGGCACAATAAAGAGGAAGACGTAATCAAAGCGAGAGCTATCGAACTAGTATGGTTATAATTTTCAGTAAGGAAATGGTTTGTCTTAAAATGATCGTAGCCTAAATTGATGAGCGGAAGGTAAATTCCTGAATTTTTAATGAAAATGGCGGTCGGAATAAAAATGTGTCGGTTGGGTGTTGTTTAAAAAAACGCAAACGCATTTATACATCTATTCATGATGCCCATGTGGGCACTAACACCTACAAGTACTATGACACACGCATGCTCGGACGAATCAATATTAAAAAACGGTCAGGTAGAAGTGAGAGGTGAATTTAACAATGAAATCAAAATGTCAGGCACAAAACGATCAGAAAGTGGAGACGAAAACGTTTGGTTTCTTGATAGGATTATCTTTTTAGTTGTTCGTTAAGACAGCTCCAATCAATTGATTGTCGGACAGGATTGAAGAAGAAGAAGAAGAAGAAGAAGAAGAAGAAGAAGAAGAAGAAGAAGAAGAAGAAGAAGAAGAAGAAGAAGAAGAAGAAGAAGAAGAAGAAGAAGATTGATGGCAAGGATGGAGAGGCGTAGATTGGAGTTTAATGTAGAAAGAAAGAAAGATCCTATGACGTGAGCGGTTGGCAATGTGAAGTAATGAAATAGAAGTAGTTTTAAATGCTAAAATAGAATCGATCGTATCAGAAAGTAAATCTAATCTTGCTTATTGACGCGGCTATTGTTATTGTTATTACTATTATTCTAGTTGCTAAAAATTTTCATTCTTTGCTGGGGGCAAAGTGAGTTAATGGTTCAAGCTATCTGCTTTCGTTCCTATTTGTTTCCCGTGGTCTTTTCATAATAATGGCCTCAGCAGTTAACTTAGTGATGATGAGGATGACGTCTTGCTGGTCACGTGATGCTTTTGGCAAATCGCCTTCTCGAGAATTTTACGCGATTGTTTCGCCCACAATGGAAGCAATGTGCAAAAAGAAAAATTATTACTGAATGGACATTTTTTAAAATTTATAAAATGCAAAAATAACCCACAAACTAAATGGATAATACACGATAATAACAACAATCTAAATCATTTTGACTGTTTTTGAGGGAAAAAAAAACGCGTAAAAACTGCAGAATAATTATCGTCTGCAAGCAGGCATTTTTAAAAATAATTTTTCAAACAATATTAAGAACTTGTCTTTATACAAAAAGAATGTAATCTCATCAACTTTTTTTCTCAAGGAGTGGATGGGGAAAATTAACTCAGAAAATTGGAAAAGCGATTTACTAAACATAGCAGAAGGCCAAATTTATAGAACACCCAGTGAGGATCGAATTCATTATTCAGTTGTAACTGATCTAGCGATATGAACTTTCTAACCATTTTAGCCACACAGAAGAGCCCCAGAATGTCGCAATATTTAAACTAAGAATATAATTTTTTAAAAATATTTTTATTGGGTGTTTGTTCTGCAGTTTTGTTTTGTAATTAATTCATAACAAATCTTTTAAAAACAGGAAATATGTTTTTATTTCATTGAGCAGGTAAAATATGTGCTATGACTGCAATTGAAATTCCTCTTCAGTCTTTATTTTCAAAAGCCTCACATGATTGAAAATATTTCCATAAAATGGAACGACATTTGATCAAAATTATCATAAATGCTTGCAACGTATCGGGCCAACCATTAACAATAGAAAACCTCGTTTATGTTGGTGATTTTTAAAATCTATGAAAGATATGTCTCTCGGATTATACACTGATAAAACATTGCATAAGAGAATTTTTGAGTCTCTTACAAAGGCTAAGGGCGAGAAAAGACAATCAAACTTCTCAATACTGTCACAAAAAATCTAACCATCGAGCAAAAAGCCGCCAACCAACATATTTTGAGGGTTTTATTAAAGAAAAGGAAATACAGAAAAGACGCTGTCGGTATACTGCTACCGACTTTGATTGGCTAGAGCAACTGATGACGCAATCATTGGCTTGTTACTCGCTTCTCTTTCTCTTGTTTTTTGTCTACTACTTCAAGAACAGTGAGATTTCGTAATTTAAAATTTAAGAAATATCGACATGAAGCATAATTTTATATTTGGAGAATGGTTTAATTTTCGAAATTTCCTAAACTCAACAGAAGAAAATCAACCAACATTTCACAAGTAAGTATTGTTTTTAACTGAATTTTTACACACGAACAATATGCCTTTCAGCTGAAAGTAATTTCCTAAAGAAAAGTTAGTTGGTTGTGCCTGGAGTGTAGGTTAATTGCATATTTCTTACCAATTCGAACTCACGTGAATGCCAAAAATTAGGCCCTCTTTAATTGAATGAGTGGGGCAATACTATCTTCTTACGCTCTCTAGGCTAATTGGTTTGGCACTGTACCAAGTAAAACATAATAAATATTGAGAGTACAAGTTCGTAAGAAAATTTTAATTAAAGTGATAGATTTGTGAAGTTTCAAGACTGGAAATTGTCCAGAATTGACATAACTGAAAAAAAAAAATTGATAATTGTCAGCGTCATTCATTGTCGCCCAACAAACCTTTGTGTTTGTCGCTTTGATAATACATATTGACTATATGAAATCAGTAATCATATTCAATCAGTAATCCGTTACCAATATCCACGAAAGCAATTTCAGATTTCGCGGGTTGTCACACGAACTCGCTACTACGGAGGACTATTTTTTTCTACGCAGTCGTTTCTATGTTTAAAGACTTATGTATGCTGTCCAGTGGTATGAACCAATTTGTTTATTGATCAATTTGTTTTTCTACGGCTTATCAACCTTTTGCAGGTTATTTAAAGCCAGAAAATAGTTTTGAATATTAAGAATTATATGGAGATAATAATGATTTACTGATACACGTTCTACTAATTAACCCACAGCTGGGAGGAGAAGAGGTGGATTTATATCTTTTCCAAGAGCTCGATCGGAATTGGAATTGTAAAATCTTCATTTCCATTTATTATTTTGAAGATTAATGGTGGGTAATTATATTCTTTGTTTCCAGTCTTCTGGTTGCCATTATGATTTCTTTAATATTTAATTTTGTAATATTTTGGGTTCAGTTATGAATGAACAATCTATCAATAAAGAAACAAATGATATAAATATGGACACATTTTTAAAAAAATTATATTCTACCTACCATCAGCATGACTGATGCTAACCTCCAGGAGAGGCTTTTTTTTTCTTTTTTTTTTTTTGCACCTTCTTTGGTACCTGTCCATGAAGTGGAGTGATTATATTGAATCAATTGCTTATGTCTACTGCTAGGTAAGTTTGTTCATTGTGTCATGTCAGACAATTTTTCTTGCCACAGTTCGTTTTGCACATTTATAAATCTACCATTCGTCCGTGCATTGAATATTGCTACTATATTTTGCCTGGTTCCCCAGCTATATATCACTAGATTCTTAACAAAATTCGAAGAAGTGTCTATAATGTAATCGATCCTGACCTGACCGGCATTTGCGCCTAAGTGAAAGCAACGAATTCGACTGGAATTCGAACTCGGCTCTCCGATTTCTGATACTTAACCGAAACATTGTATCAGTTGATTACAAAAGAAGAGCCGATTATTTGTCTGTCACACACTGCCTACGTATGGCTTTACATGCACATATATAATCTACACTACCGGCCATAATTATTAGGCCACCCCAGTGTTTAAAAAAAGGAAGTATTTCATACTATTTTTTAGTATTTATTGCTAAGTGAATAATTGTAAATGAAAATAGAATGGTTCTTTTGTTAATACTGCACAATAACATGTGCATTAAATGATTTTATAAATATTTAATAATTACCTATATTGCAGTTTTATCAATGAAATAAGGAAGAAAATTTAGGGGGATTCGGACGAGTTCATCTTTGCTACCATGCCTTGTAAAATTTTGCAAAGTAATAATAACATAAGAACCATGGCCGGTCGTGTATATGCGTATATCTGTTTTGTGTTTGTTCCATATACACATAAAAACACACACACACACACAATTTCATTAAGTTTGAAATAAGACATTACTTTCCCACTCAGTCAAGACAAAACCACCCGAACACAACCTCGTCGGGCTCTCTGCCTCTGGGAGGAAAGGAACCCAGATGAGGCTGTGGAAAACAGACAGGAACCCGATCCTGCTACAGGAAATCTTTGTTTACGGGCTCGGAATCCCCTCATTAAAAATCGGCATTGTGCCACATCCGGCCTCAGTGAGGAAGTTATTAGTCAATACCCTGTCTGAACAAAATCTACCCTGGGTTGAGCTATAAAGTTTTTAAACTTCAAAAAATAAAACAATTGCCTGTGCAACTTACTTCCGAATTTTTGCTTTCCCGCCACCTACAATTTTGAAAGATTTAAATGCAACGCTAATCGTTGTGTCATTTTTTCCTGAGTCCTTTTATTGTCCTTTCTCTTCACTAAAGTTTTCACATTCTCACTGAAATTTTAAGAAATTATTCGAGAACAAGTAGAATTATTTTTTATGTTTTTTGTCTGATTTTTTAATTTTTAAAAATATTTTTGCTCATTGAGCTAAAATACACACACACACACACATATATATATATATATATAGAATTTGATTGTAATTGAAATGGATATATGTGTCTCGAAAGTTAATTTACTTTCTAGTAATAATACCTAGGTAACAGAAAAGTGTATAATTGTTCAGCTCTTTGAAGATATTTTTATAACTTCTGTATTAACTGAATATATTTTCGAATAAATATACTATTTTCAATGAACCAACAATTTATATTAGATATTTGATCATTTTGCCGCTAGTGAAGTGACCATTACCAAACGAATATTCTGCCATTCTCGTTAATAATGTGGCCTAGATATTTTATTTCCTTTAAGAAAAAAATCACATTTTTTCTCTTTTACTTTGAACCCAAAGTCCTGTATTCTTTTGAAAACCTCCTTAATATATGTCGCGTGGTCTTCCATACTATCAATTTTGACTAGAATGCCATCTAGATAAGCAGTGGCAAAGTTTTGTCCCGTAAGTATGATGTCCATTGTCTGCTGAAAAATCGCCAGAGCTACCATTTTTCCGAATGGTAACTTGTATTTATAGAGTGTTTTGTGCGTGTTTATACATAGTATATTTGTACTCTCTTCTGTAACTGGAATCTGTAGATACGCTTCACTTAGGTCAATTTTCGAAAATACTTTTCCACCGTTAAGTTTGGTGAATATTTCTTCCGGACTTGGCAATGGGTAATGATAATCTTTTATCGCGTTGTTTAAACCAGTGCAAAAATCTGAACACACGCGGGTTTCTCCAGATTTTTTCTTCACATATACTACAGTGCCACGCATTCGCTTAACTCTATTTTTGAAATGATCCCAGTTTGTTCTAGTCTATCAAGCTCTTTATCTATTTTATCTATTGTAGCGAAAGGCACGTTTCTCCTTTTTTTAAAATACTGGTTGAGCATTCTGCTTTAGCTCGATTTTTGCTGCGAATTTGTTGTATCGTTCTAACCCACTTGAGAATACCTCTGGGAATTGTTTGTATAATTTTTCCTTCAATTTCGTGGCTTCTTAAGGTTCATACTCTTTTTTTATAAAAAGAACTAATGGGTAAATCCCATACATTAAACTTCTGCATCCAGTCCGTTCCTACCAGGTTGTCTATGTTTTTCATAACGTATATTTTTAACTTTTTTGTTTTTCCCTGAAATTTCATATTCACAATTATTTCACCTTCGAAATTGATCCGTTTTCCTGCTTCAGATTTAGCAATTTTTAGTGTGTGTAACATGGTCGGCCTATTCAGTTTCCGCCATGTTTGTAGATTGATTATTGTTAAGTCCGAACCTGAATCTAATTGTAGTTTGATATTCTTATTTAATATTTCAAGTTTTACATATTTCCTCGTGTTTTGTTTGTTTTCATATGCCACCCTAGTAGAGCTTACCCTACTAGACTGTTTTTTGTTTCTGCATACAGCTGCTTTGTGCCCCATCTTTCCACACGCTGACAGTTTTTGTATTTGAACCGACAATCTCTAACCCAATGCAATCCACCACATCTGTAACATGCAGATGGGTGGGGCATGTTTTTTATTTTGACTTCTGTCACTAGTTGCTTTATATCTTTTAATTTTATCATTCAATTTAGTTGTTTTATATCTTGTATTTTTTTCATGAACATTTTGTTTTACTTTTGTGGAAGGTGAAAAACGTAAATTTTTGTTTAACTTACGAATATACGTGACTCCTGATTCTTCAATACCTTTACTGTCTTTTTTAATACTTAAGCATTTTTGGCAATTCTCTAATAGTTTTTGCAGCGTTAAACCTGGTTCATTTTGGAGTTTGGTTAGCATTCGTTTTCGCATTTCGCTGTCTTTAACAGCGACTAATCCTTGGACATATATAAGGCATTTAAAGTTGTCTGGAGTTAGCTCAGCTAATTTAAAGCCGTTGAAATGTTGAATAGTCCTCGTTTTCGTCTTTCACGAAATTAAGGCATTTCCACCTTTTGTGAAACACAAAAAATTGGGGCTAATTAGCTTTGCGATAGCTAGACATATTAAGTAATCGTAAGTGTACTAATACCAAAGATGTGTTCTTTGATTTGAGTAAGTTTTTTTTTAGAATTTCATTTTAAATCGCTGCAGCACGCCTCGCTGCAGCAAAAATTAAAAAATAAAATAAAATTGAAATAAAAAACGATCCCAGGCAATAAAATAATGAATTATTTCCAATAAGAAGGTGCGAAAAAACCCTGAGGTAAATGAAATGAGTCTTCGTTAAACACTTCCAAAGACGGTCTGCTTCCGAAGAAGGTGATGATTCGTTATGATTTGTAAAGACATTGACAATTACGAGCTTCTTCCGAAAGATCAAATGCTGCATTTAGTACTATACCCAGTTCGACTTATTAAAGGTAAAATTCTCTCCATCAATCATCTGAGTGACCTCTCCTTGCTATCCATCATCAGGACTGATGCTAACCTCCAAAAAATTTTCAGGCTAACGTTCTCAGCCGACATGAATCTGTTGCTAGGTTAGTTGCTAAGAAAGTTGGCTGACTGTGTCAGGCAAGACAACTTTTATATCCGGAATCTATCATACATATCTATAAGTCTACCATTCATCCATGCTTTGAATATTGCTGCCACATATGGTCCAGTGATCCTGCTATTTATCTTAAGCTTCTTGATAAAATCCATGGAAGAATCAGCAATATTATTGATCATGGTTTGGCGGCTAGGCTTCAATCACTTTTAGTGATTAGTATCGGTCTCTACAGGTGTAATATAACAATCTGGCCCCACCCGAGGAAGTGATGCAAGCGATGGTGTTTCCCGTCGGTGAAGGGGGCGGCGAAGCTACAAGACAGGTGTTTGTGAAATACATCCTGTCGAGGCCGGAGCGGATGTCATTTGACCTTATTTCCGACAGCGGCGGAAATGGCTACAGAGGCAAACAGATCAGGTGTCTCTTAGAATTACGTGGGCGTTGCGTGGGCGAGGCAAAACCGGAAGGAAAGTCCCGGTTCTAGAGACTATAAAAAGACCTCGACACACGGATTCGCCAGCAGAGAACGGCCAGTGGAAGCAGAGAAACACCACAGGCAAGACTACACTCCCGTCAACCCATTCTATGTGCGCTCTCACCCTTCCGTTCTCTATTCCACACGGTTCGTCGTCATTAATAAAAATATAACCTTATATTTTTATATATGCGTGTTTGTTGTTTTGTCGTCGTACGGCGATATATAACATACGCAAATTGGTGCCCAGTGACTTGCTGTTTTAAGACAACAACAACAACAACAACAACAAAACAGATAGATACGAGCTTGGTTACCACGGCGACAATTGAAATTCAACGGAATTAAAACTACCAGATAGAAGACGAAAATAGAAAGCAACCGGACGACATCAACGAAAGGTAGGTGACTTTTGATTCGATCTTGTGTGTGTTCTGCTCTTGTTCATAAGTTTATAATAAGTCTAGTTAAAAAAAAAAAAAAATGGAACAGCATACTTTTGCCGATTTTGTTCAAGGTCTGACCCTAGAATTGAGAAATGTGGCTTGTTCGGTGTCGAACACTTTAAGAGGAGAATCTTTTTTAAAAAATATACAGCCATTAGCATGCAAAGAAGATGGTGGTTATAGTGCTTGGTTGGAGGATATGGAGAGGTATTTTAAAGTTGTGCGCGTGGCAGAAGAAGACAAGTGTCAGGCAGCTCTTCTCACAACAAGGGGAGCTGTTGGACACTATGTAGATAGACTAATCTCTAATAACCCACAACTCACATGGAAGGAGTTAAAAACTTCTTGAAAGGAATATTACGGATTGGTTTTAGACCCCGACGCACGGTTAGTCGAATTAGTGAACATTAAGCAGGGTAGAACGGAGGGGGTGCAGGACTACATGCAGAGAGTAGTACGCCTAGCGGAGAGCGCATATGTTGGGGTTGACGGGAGGAATGAAGTTGTGACAAAACAAGTTCTAGGATTTTTCATAAAAGGTCTAAGGGATCGGGAAATAAAGATGGCAGTTATGAAGGATGAGCCACAAACACTAGAGGCTGCCTATCAGAAAGCGTTATCTGAGTTGAGATGGAAAATTCGACTCGATGCAAACTCTGAATACGAAGAGGAGCCTATGGAAATTTGCCACTCTCGGAGACGGGTACCGATAGAAGCCGTAAGCCCCGCTGAATCTAATACTAGTAATAATAATAATAATAATAGGAATAAGAACAATAGAAAAGTTGGGACTCGTGAGCGGGAGAGGAACGGGAGCGTTGTTAGGTGTTGGAATTGTGGGAAAGAAGGCCACATAGCGAAATTTTGTAGACGCGCCCCGGGAAACGGCAGAGGTCCGTTCGTGCGACGCCCAACGAACGGAACAAGACGGTACCAACGCACATAGTTGGTAATATGGGCGCGCCAAATTCCATCTTTATTAGAATAGAACGTAGACCTTATAGGGCATTGGTAGATACGGGAGCAGAGGTATCGGTTATAAGCTGTAGGGTATTTAAAAAATTGCGACTGGGACTTGAACTGCAAAAGAGGGACATTAAACTTCGAACTGCGAATGGATCCCCGTTATACGTTGAAGGCCTTTGTCGTCTACAGGTCCAGATAGGAAGTAAGTCCATACCCCATGATTTTTTAGTCGTGAAAAATCTCAATAGAAACGTTATACTTGGCCGAGATTGGCTGATGCAGAACGGGGTGAGAATGTATTTCGATTTGGGGGCATTGAAGATTGGTGAAGAATACGTGGCATTAGAGGAGGATGTTCATATTTCCTCTATTGTTAGGTTAGCTCAAAAAGTAACATTAAGACCTCAACACCTGCATGCTTGTCTGGGATTAACCAGGCTGAGAAATGGACGTGGCAAAGAATATGAAATCGAACAGCTGAGTAGTGGATATGTTAGCAACTTATGTGGTATATCAGTAGCCAACGCAGTTGTAAAAATGCCAAAGTCTCGTAAGTTTCAGTTACTGATAATGAATAACACTAACCAGACAATCACTTTGAGACGGGGGTGTCCGCTGGCTAAATTGGAAAGGGCAGGTGATATTACTGAAATTACTATGCCCGATAAACAAAATAATAAATGTCCTGATGTAGATTTGGAACAGGTACATGTACCGGAGGAATTCAAGCCTGAAATTAACAAATTGCTAAAAAGAAATAGGGACATGTTCGTTAGTGACGACAAAAACCTGGGCAGAACCGATACTGTGGAGATGCGTATCGATACTGGAACGCATGAGCCCATAAGAAAACGCCCATATCGCACACCCCTCAAACAAAGAAAGACAATGGATTCAGCAATCGACGAAATGATGCAGGCAGGTGTAATTGAGAGATCCAATAGCCCGTGGGGTTTTCCAGTAGTTTTAGTAGAGAAGAAAGACGGTGGTAAGAGATTTTGTGTAGACTTTAGAGCACTTAATAAGATTACAAAGAAATATGCTCGACCTCTTCCTGTCATCGATGATATACTGGCATCACTTGGTTCGGCAAGGTACTTTTCGAAGCTTGATTTAAAATCAGGGTACTGGCAAGTTAAGCTTCATGATGATGACAAAGAAAAAAGTGCATTCACCTGCCACAAGGATCTGTTTCATTTTAATGTTATGCCATTTGGACTTGCAAACGCACCCGGCATCTTCCAGGAATTAATGTCAGTTGTTTTACAGGGACAGGAGGATTTTGCTCTGGCATATTTAGATGATATTCTGATATTTTCAAATACGGTGGAAGATCATTTAAGACATATAGACACAGTCTTGAGTAGTCTACGTAAGCACAACCTTAAACTGAAGCCAGCTAAGTGTGAGTTCTTTAAGAAAGAGATCCAATACCTGGGGTTCAAGATAAGTGAAGAGGGAATACAACCAGACCTCAATAAAGTCAAGGCTATAAAGTCAGTTTCTACTCCAACCACTGTTAGGCAAGTAAGAGCTTTTATTGGGATAACCTCATACTATCGCCGCTTTATTAGAAATTTCTCTGATATAGCCGAACCGCTGGTCAATTTGACAAGGAAATATGCACGATTCCAATGGGACGATGCTTGCCAAACCGCTTTCGATACACTAAAAACGAAGCTCGCGGAGATGGTAACACTAGCCTATCCCAACCCAAATAAGGCGTATAGGTTATATACTGACGCATCCGATCAATCGATTGGCGCATGTCTATCCCAGGTAGTGTACGATAAGGAAAATAGGAAGGATGTAGAAAAACCAATTTATTTATTGTCCCATAAATTAAGTGACACACAAACGAGGTGGTCAACTATAGAGAAAGAGGCTTATGCCATACACTATGCTCTTCAAAAACTGAATCACTACCTGCATGGCGCAACATTCACAATATACACTGATCATAGGCCCCTGGAGCACTTACTTAACTCGCCCATACAAAATAAGAAGATACAGACTTAGGCTCTGAGCATGTCTGGCTACAATTGCAGCATACAGTATCTTAAGGGTAAGGATAATGTTTGCGCGGATCTCTTATCACGCGCTGTTGATGCGAACGAAGACCATATTGCTTCTCCAGTAGAGATAGATGATAGAAATTACTTGGTTAGTGTTATAAACTCCAACCTAATGGAGCCGGAAGAATTAGCAGCCCATAAAAATGTCGGAAATTCATCAGAGGCACCCGAACGGCCCACATTGAAAGGAATAGACATAATCAGGGAGCAAGAATCAGACAAAAACATCTTAGACCTGAAGATTAGATTACGAAATGGTAGGGCTACCAAAGCAGAACAGAAGAGATATATAGTAATGGATGAGGTGGTGTACTATTTGTCTCAACCTGATGATGAACCCCTCATCAGGCTGTATGTACCATCTCACCTTAGAAAAAGGGTGCTAGTTCAATACCATGATGACAGTGGCCATATGGGGGTGGATAAGACATTCCACTCAATAAAACAAAAGTATTTCTGGCCTTGTTTACTTAGAGAAATAAATGATTTCGTAGGTAAATGTATCCCGTGTCAGACAAGAAACCTAAAGAAGCAGCAACCCCCCATACAGGAATGTGACTTCCCTCCTTTTCCTTTCGCAAAGGTTGCTTTAGATGTCTCAGGACCCTACCCAAAGACCCATTCAGGTAACCAATACATAGTTACATTCATAGATATGTACAGTGGTTGGCCGGAGGCATTTGCGGTTCCTAACAAGAAGGCAGAAACAGTGGTACATCTCTTAGTTGACGAAATCTTCCCCAGATTTGGGACACCACTTCAGCTTTTAACTGATAATGGGCCAGAAAATGTCAACAGGGTAATGAAAAAGACATTAGAAGACCTAAATGTACACCATGTGACAACTTCTTTTTATCACCCCCAGAGCAACGGTAAGGTTGAGAGGTTTCACAGAACAATGCATGATGTTCTAGCAAAAAAAATCGTCAACAACGAACATTCGTGGGATATTTACATTAACCAAATGTTGGCGGCTATCCGGTTTCATGTGAGCGAAACCACTAAGTTTTCACCGTATTACTTGCTCTACAACAGGGATGTTATTTTGCCCTTGGACAATATACTGAGGCCTCGTCGCATATATTATGGTGATGAGCATCACCAAATTGCACTACAGGAAATGCATCGTAGCTTCACTTTAGTTAGGAATAATATAAGAAAAGCGAGGAGAGCCGCGATAGATAAGTCGCGTGGTAAGACGAAAAATACAACTTTTGAGGTTGGTGATTTGGTGTACTATAAGAATCACCAAAAGAAAGGGAAGTTAGATGTGCGCTGGCGGCCATATTATGTGATCGTTGAAAAGACTGGCCCGGTCTCTTATAGAATTAGAGATCAGTTAACCGGCTCAGTCATTAAGACGCATGCTGAGCATCTTCGGGCAGCGTCCATTGATGAATGGAAAATCCCTACTTCCGATAGGCCGTTACGAAAGATTGTATTGGCTGCTCCAGTAGAATCCAGTGATTCGGATGACGAATCCGGAGCGGAACAGACCGACTTTCCAGTGCACAAAAATCGACACCAACGTGTGGAATCAGACGATGAGTCTGATGTTCCATTAATGGAGCGTCGCATCATGACGCGACGTAAAATGGCGAATAAAAACGTGTCAACTATTGATAATGATGATAGAATCGGTGGTATAAATAATGTTTCATCCACGTTCGAGGATGATTGCTCAAAGTGTGAAACGTCTGGATCTACTCATGTAGATCAGGGTTTTTCTAGGGAATCACCTAGCAGCGAAGATGTCCAAATGAGGCAAACGTCTGTTGGGGCAAAAAGCACGGATAGACCTGCAGATTCCACAGTTGATCGGAACAAAAAGAAAGAACAACTGAAAAGTCTTGTAGACTTATTGGCTGATATGCTATAGGATTGGGAAAGAAAGCAGTGGGAGGATTAACGATAGTTTAAGTGAAATAGTTAGGTCACCTTCCTTATAGCAAAACATGCGGAAGATACAAACTAAGGAATTACGAGTCACGGGTCCATTTTTTTAGACTAAATTAAGATAGATGAAACCTCCAATCCTCCACAAGTAAATTGCATGCGGATTAACGTTGGAATCAGGGTAATTTTCTTCGTTTTCTATTGAACATTTCTCGGTCAGACTATGAATGATATGTACTGCAGATAATGGCAGTTTTTCTGTGCTCAAACATAGTATTTTTGAAATTAAATTAAATGAAATGAAGTTACATGTGTAACAATAAACACGAGCGGAAACACGCATGGTGTTGGTCAAAGGTCATTTACTCGATGTCAGTTTAGAAACTGGGGCGCGGTTACCGCCTAGGATCATATGGTCGTGCATCGAGGCGTCTACGCGTATGGAGAAAGGAAACGAATATTGAAAGTTACAGAAACTTAAAAAAAAAAAAAAAAGAACATTATGAAAATTCCACAATGGACACGAACATTGTTGGGTTGCCGATGTAGACTCCCCTATATATATATATATTTTTTTTTTTGTTGTTTTGTTTGTTTCGGCGTGCACATGTTTTGTACAATTGTCGGGCTTGTGTGGCATGGGGGGGTGTGAGGGTGTTGCGCTTAAAATGTTCTTAGGTGAACATTTTGGAAAATGGGAGGGCGAGGAGTGTAATATAACAATCTGGCCCCACCCGAGGAAGTGATGCAAGCGATGGTGTTTCCCGTCGGTGAAGGGGGCAGCGAAGCGACAAGACAGGTGTTTGTGAAATACATCCTGTCGAGGCCGGAGCGGATGTCATTTGACCTTATTTCCGACGGCGGCGGAAATGGCTACAGAGGCAAACAGATCAGGTGTCTCTTAGAATTACGTGGGCGTTGCGTGGGCGAGGCAAAACCGGAAGGAAAGTCCCGGTTCTAGAGACTATAAAAAGACCTCGACACACGGATTCGCCAGCAGAGAACGGCCAGTGGAAGCAGAGAAACACCACGGCAAGAATACACTCCCGTCAACCCATTCTATGTGCCTCTCACCCTTCCGTTCTCTATTCCACACGGTTCGTCGTTATTAATAAAAATATAACCTTATATTTTTATATATGCGTGTTTGTTGTTTTGTCGTCGTACGGCGATATATAACACAGGGACGAGGGTCTCATAATCCCAAGAAACTGTAACAGACAAAATCAAAAAAGTAATCATAAAAAATTTAAAAAATATAGTATTCGGCATAGACATAAAAACTAACCTAAAAGTTGATTCCCTGGATACCACATTCTACCTAAGAAAAGGTACATATCAACCATATAGAACCCCAACGACAAACCTCGTTACATACACACATCTTCGAAATTCTGTAATATTTGCACAAAGATAAATGCAAGTGAAATTTAGTTAGGAATATTATGCTCCAATCTACCGTGTAGAAATGGTCTGCCTCAGTATTTAGCATTTGAAACTATGACTAAGATTGAATACTGGGTTTTCGAATAGTAACTAAATATAACTGATAAAGTAAAGAAAAAAAATTTTTTCGAGTAATTTAGTAAGGGAGTTCAAATAAAGAGAAACAGGTTCGTTTCTCATAAGAGGAAACTGGAATCCGAATCCCAACTATTTCAGTTTTAGATATTCTAATGTTTCATAATATACAAATATATTGACAGTTAAATAGCAAATAAACATTTAGAACTTGGAAAAAATGATAATAGAATGATTAAAGAAAAAATTAATTAAAAGGAGAAATAAAAAAAGAAAATAAGAAATGCCTCCTAATTATTATATCTAAATTAACTATTTTCTGTTGGTTAAAATTTAACATGCAACCAGGTTTTATACCTTTTTATTCGTTCCTTGATAACCGTATGACGACGAATCTGAAAGAATTTTCCATTAAGCCCAAATGTTACCTCCCTCATCCAAATTAAAGTAAAAAGAAATTTTCATTATTTTTCAGATTCTTGTTGGGAGTTCTTATTGATGAAACAACTTCAACCCTTCGAATAAAAACACAGCAAATAGAATTCAGCGAAGTCCTGTCAATAAGAACCGGTTCTCAAAGTCTAATTTTCCCAGCAGAAGCAATATCTTAAAGTTGGAAATATTAGTCATCTGTTACGTATGTGTTACACTCTCGTATTCCTGCAAATACAAGAGTCTTCCATCAGAACTAAATAAGCTTGTTTATTTTCTGGGATTTGTCAAAAAATAAAAAATAAAATAAAAATCATACAATCGTCAAATGTGTTCAAAAGACACGTGAATTTTTCTTAAAATCATGATACTGTCTCAAAGATGGAAAAAATAGTGGAACAAAATGTCACATATGTAGTTGAATAAATCTTTGCAAGCAATCTTATCAACATACATCAGCTTGTCGATGTATATTTCGCGGTTCCATTTGAAATGTCGGAATTTGACTGGGCGTAGATATGTATATTGATTTATTTATATTTATTTATTTAAAACAAAAATGATTTTTTTTCTTAAAAAAATATTCAATGACGATTATGGTAAAGGATCCATTCTTGACAAATAATGACACATTTCAGAAAATATTCGTTACAAATAAATAGTGAGGCGCCCATTTCAAAGTGATGCAGTTTGTGATTTTGCTTGAATTCATTCTCGAAACACTCATTTCATCTTTCCGTTTTTCTTATCGTCATGAAAATGGCGAAAAACAATCAAGGATAAAGTCGAAGGTTTAATGAAAAAGTTTGAATTGTTGTTCTATCTATTTTTTTTTTTCGTTATTAATTCTTGAGACTCGTCACTTTACCGAATTGTAGTGTCTATAAACCGCCATTGTACGGTTTCTTCTGCCACGATCAAATTGATGTTTCTTCTTGTGTTATTTACAATTTCCCCCGTTTTCAGCTCATTCAAAATGAGTCGCCTGTCTTGCTTCACAAAAAACATTTTCAAATGTAAAAACTAAAAAAAAAAATTATAAGAATCAGACCATTTGAAAATTAAAATACAAACATAAAATCACTTGATTTACTATGATAAATGTTACAATATGATATACACTTATATCAGCCTATTTTGGCAGCATCAAATCCTGAATTCAGGTGATTCCGTCACTCATGTGGTACAAATTAACACACACACACACACACACACACACACAGATAGATAGATAGATAGATAGATAGATAGATAGATAGATAGATAGATAGATAGATAGCACAGTTTTTATTTCTTTTTTCTGTTCGGATATATATATATATTAAATGGTTATAAAAAAATTGGCTAACCCTGTTAAACTCTGCCCAACGCCAATTCTATCTGATAAAAATAGATTAACTCTGAAAAGTTCGAAAAATGAAAATTAATTGGAAGAAAATTTGATTTTTATTTATGCGCAAGGAATTCACTGAAATTTTCGCAAAGACATGATTTTTTTTTTATTAATTTCGAAAATGAAATTACACACCCAATCAAAGTGTTCATGTGTAGTGGTGAAGTGTGACTAGGAAACCAGGGCATGCAATCCATGATGAAGGCCAATTGTCAAGACGAAGAGTGGGGAAGTTTACCATTACTCTCTCTCTCTCTCTCTCCTGCAAAAGTATTCGTCCTCCCAATTTGTGAATGTGATATAAACTAATTCTAATGTGAGAAAATGCACTTTTACTAACAATCTACGCTTCGGATTTGATATCACTCTCCACTCGACAAAACGGCTAAAGTCAAGTAACAAAAATTATGCTTTTCTCTCTTTGACTTGCTACGTTTTTGTTGTTTCTTTCTTGCCTATGCCTTTACACACATACTTACTCAAAGGGAATAGAACAGAAAAGCAATTAATTCATTGCTTTTCCTTCTTTTCTAACTAAGCAAACAGGAGTTTTCTCTACTATTATTTAAGGAGTGTATGTGCGTTGTGGTGCAGTGGATATCGACTCAGAACGACAAATCGAGGTGACGAGTTCGAATTCCAGTTAAATTACTTGCATTCACTTACTCACAAATACCCTTGAGAAAGGTCTCTTCCCTCCAGTTATGGATTAAATAATAGGACAGATTGTGTTCTATAGCCTTGGCTGGCCACCAGTCTAACGCAGAAAGCAATGGCAACCTACTGCGGGATAATCTTCTGCCCAGTCAGTCACGTCTCTTTCAGGACACGATCGCTTAACTGATCCTTAAATAATATCGCTTGTTTACAATTTATCTTAAAAAATTAAGGAATGGGAAATACAAAAATATCACAAGAACAGCGAGGATAGTGAAAAATATCAATAATTAATTTTATATCACACAAAAACTATTTATCCTTTGAAAAAGTAAAGCAAGTAGTGCATATATATAGATCCTTCACCCCAGATATATTAAGATAAAGATGGTTGGGTACAAAGTCCCAAGTATGGGATACCTACGGAGTATACCTTACACTAACAACGGGCGTTGAGAAAGGCTTAGTAACAATCGTTTTACAGCAGGCGCTTAATATACACATCTCTTCACCCCACCCATATATATATATATATATATATATATATATATATATATATATATGATGAGATTGCATGACAAAGTGGAAAAAACTTTATTTGTTAGGCGTTTCGTCCTTCAGTTATGTTGGTACGACTGTAGACGTACGGGAATCGAGTAGTGCTGGAAAATTTTAGATTTTTTTTTTTTTATCTAAGCGAGTTCATTTAGAGCCTTTTTCTTTTTCTTTCAATCACTTTTGTAAATAGATATTCCACACTGCGATATTAGAAAATCTGCCAGGAATGGTGAAATGTTGTAAGAGCCATGTTGCAAATTTACTATGGGCAACCTTGTGATTCAGATACTCTGTAGGCATATACGTCGTTGTAAACTATTTAATCCTATAATCAGGGTAACATTTTTTATGTCAAAATTGTGGTCAGTCTCGAATAAGGTTGTCAACCAACTCATTTGACGTATCATTTGGGGTTCTTTTGTGTTCATATAATCTTTTATTTAGATTCCTTGAGGTCTCCCTTATATATTCTTTGTGACAATTATTACCGGCGATGGAGTAAACACTGCCTTCAGGTTCTGGCTTATTTTGTTTAGTGCTGACTAAGTCTTTTATTGTTATAGATGTAGTATATTTATATTTTAAAAGTTTTTAAAATTAGTCAAAATTTCTATGATTAGGAGTTATTATTTACATTATTTACACACAAACAATTGATGAAGGCCGGAAGCATCTAAACGTTGTGATAACAACAAAAATGAGGAAAATATTCTGCATGCAAATAACGTAAATAACTTAAAAAATAAAAATGAAAAAATAAAAAATAAGATAGAATGAATAAAATAAATAAAAAAAAGTATTAATAAAATTAATCAATGAATTACTTAATATACTTTCCCCAAAGTTGTTTTGAATATTTAGATAATTTAAACGTGTCTAATATATTATAAATTGTATAATCATAAAAAATATTTACTGGGATGATTTCTGAAGATTTTTATTCAAAATATCTTTTGTAAAGGTGAACCTATAAAATAAATAATATTTAAATTTTAGTTGACGTCAATAATTAAAGTGTTTTAAGCAACGTATGTCAAGTAAATAATAAATCTGATACCTGTTAATGGATTCAATAGATTTATTTTACATTGACAAAGGTATCTCTGCGAAACTTCAAACCAGAAGATAAGCCATTTGAGCTTTCATATATATATATATGTAACACGTTTTAGAAAAAGCTAATATTTTAAACTAAAAAAATACGATATCCAATCCTCGAGAATAAATAAATAAATAAATAAAATGATCAAAAAAATCTAAATAAATAAATTAAGAAATTGACAAACTGTGAATGCAGACATATGTTTAAGTAAATGTAATAATAATTAATTAATTAAGAATAATCAAGGAGTAAAAAGCTAACAAACAACACTATAAAATACTTACAAAAAACGTATTCGCATTCATAATTATACCTTTTAAAAATCTTAAGTATAATTTGAAACACAATTGTTACCGCTTACCCAATAAGCGTTAGAATAATAGAATAGACATCGCTACCCATAATGCACCATTGACTAGTACATAAAAAGATAGTCGAACCAAAACACAACACACATGGTCTAAAGAATGCGTTCAAGCGTAAAGCAGACTGTCATTACTCGGTGTTGACCTCAGTGTCCACTATTATATTTTCTATCTATCTATCTATCTTATATATATATATATATATATATATATATATATATATATATATATATATATACAAATAGCAAGAATAATAGCTAAAGATTAAAATAAGCGAAAAGCTTAAAATATAAAATAAATTGAGGGCTTATTAGTTGATCAATCTAACTACTTTCATAAATTGTTAAAACAAAAGCATGAAGTTTAGCTTAATTTTGAATAGGTCCCCGATAATGGAACAGCCAATGAGGATTGCACTCACTCTAAAGACGATGTCTCGTCATTGGAGTATTCATGAACTATTGGATGCATGTTAATGACATTTCAAAAACAAGAAAACATTTGTGAATTCGATAATTTAAAATTACCGAAATGGCGAATTTGGGATTTGGTAGCTACAACAAAAACGAACCGTGCAAAACAATTAAATGATCGATTTTATCGATAATTGCTTAATGATTAACGATTGGTACCAATTGTTTAAGAAAAGCGTGTTAAACACGTCAAATATTGAAATATGCAAGATTGTTTTTGTGTGTTGGCTATTGAAGAGTCTTTTGTCTATAGCATTTCACCCCAAAAAGTATGATTGTTCGAAAAAATTTCAAAAGAGACGAGGTCCTTCTGAAAGTGAAAAACCGTTTGGAGACCTCCAACTTGGAACTGCGTATTCGATTGATGCAACACGAAGTAGAGAGACGGAAAGATTGGTTGAAAAGAGAAATGGGTCAAATCCTTGAGTGTCAGCAACAGTGTAAACGGAGCAGTGGCGACAGTGTCGCCATCTACCGGGATTTAGTTTTTAATTCTCACTTCCGCTATGCCTCTGCTTACGAAAATGCGGCATTACCCAATAGTTTCGTAACAGAAAGTGATGCGAATTTTATCGATCAAAACCAGAGAAATTCCGATGCAAATTGCCGACTGAAAAAAATGCATGGAGACCCATATAACGACAATAAAAAGAACACAGCGTCCAAGCAATTGAAGACCTACTCAAAGCTCGCTATACCGCTTCCCCAAATCAGAAACTCAAGGAAGGAAACTAGTTCTGCATCTTCAATAAAAGCAGAAAAGGTTACGCAGGTTGTTTTGAATAATGGGCGTCGAAAATCGTTTCATGACGAAATTGAACCTTCACATGACGCTAATAAAGATCGAGCAGTTCCTAAATATATAACGAATCAAAAACAGTTACCAAATCTTTGCCAGAAATCGAATATTGACGACGCAGAAACGTTCAGTGGTAAGATAAAACTTCCGAAGATTGTAACTTCTTCAGCTTCGTCTTCCCCAACAGAAGCGGTAAAGACTTCCGTTTCCGACAAGAAAAACGTCATCGGAAGTCGAGATATTAAAAACAACTGTGATGAATCATCTTTTTCACGCATTTCACTAAACAAAGCATTAACAGAAAGAGTGCAATGTTCTCGCGAAAGTATCAATAAAAAGACGTCATTTGCACCTAGGCAGGCGATCGAACGACTGAAAGAGAATAAGAGCATTAAACTACCTGCTATAAAGGCTCCCTTGAAATCTAATCCAAGCATCTTGAAACGAATAAGTAAAAAAAATCGAACTGAAAGCGGTCGAGAAATGACGAACATTGTCGCAAGAATTGTGTCAGAATTGCAACTTGAATCGTCATCTCCATTTTTTGGAGACCTTGCCTTGATTGACGAGGAATCAGGCAAGAAAAAATCTAGTGGGAAAACTAATCCAGATCCCAGTGATGCGAACGACCTCTATGGACCCCCGAATCGTTTAATACAAAAAGGCAGATTTTTTCCAGAACATATGTCCAACAGTGACATGTCAGACGATTCCAAATCGCATTCAAGTACTGATGACAGTCCTTATATTTTGTACAAAGGACGCAAGTTGAAAAACTACGTGAAGCCACAGGACAGGTTTCGAGTCGATCTGGTGACAAGGACCTGGAAGAAGCAGCAGCTTTACTTGAAATTATTAAAGAATCGTCCTGACGACCTGACAAAATGTTCTTTACGGTGGGATCCAGCTTTGGGAGACTCGGATTCGTTCCATCTCAGTCAGCCGGCAAAGCAAAAAGCTTTAGAACGAATGGTGAAAGAAAATATGTCTCGTCCTGTGCCATCACGAACAGAAATTAACCATACTGAACTGAATAGCAAAGTAAAAGAATTTATGAACTCGCTGGGAAATAATTCTGAATTCTTCCTTTAAATCTTTGAGTCAAGCAAACATGAAACTATCCATTCACCTGCCACTTTATTCGGTATATTCTTCTAGAATTGGGTTGGACACTATTTTGTCATTTAAGACAGTCTCAGTTCTTTTCTTTTTTCTTTTTCTTTTTTTTTTTTTTTTTTTGTATGGATTTGATGATGTTCTTGAAGCACTCTTTTGACATTTCGGTCCGTATTTTTATTATGGCATACTGCAATTCTGATAGATTACACATCAAGGATTCGAATTCCCATTACATCACACCTCAAATGTGCTTTCTCTAATGGATTGATCTATGGTGCCTGTGGAGTACACATTAATGCAGAAAACTCAGTGTTGTGTTTCATGAAAGGAACTACTGCTAGAGGTCGGGTGCACTGTAGTCATAAACTGAGGCACATGGTCAGAAAAATGCCAAGGTAGACATTTGAACAAACATTTATTGCTCCTAAGAGTCCCAGTGTGTGCTTTAAAAAAATCCGATACCATTACACCACCACCACCACCACCACCAATCTGAACTGTTAATACAAGGTAGGGTGGCTCTATACTTTTATTTTGTTTACACCAAATTCTAGTCCAGCCATCCATACCATTACACTAGCGTTGCCAGCCAGACCCGTTGATACAAGGCAGGGTGTATTCATACCTTCATGTGGTTTACGCCAAATTCTGGCACTACCATCCATGTCATGACACCATGACCACCAGTCTGAACCGTTGATACCAGGCAAGATGGATCCATACTTTGATGCTGTTTACATTAAATTGTAACCCTACCATCCGAATGCCGCAGCAGAAACCAAAACTCATCTGACCAGGCAATGCTTATCCAATCTATATCTAGTTTTGTTATCCCTAGCAAATTGTATCCTGCGTTTTTCATTCTTATCTAACTTATAATGCTGTAGCCCATCTGCTTCAAGGTTCTATATGTTTTGCGTTTAGATACGCATTTCTGAATACCCCCGATGTAAGGGGCGGCTATTTGAGCTGTTGTTGCCTTTCTATCAGCTTTAACGTCTTTGTCCATTCAACTCAAACCTATTTCATCAACAAAGAATTTTCTTCTACAGAACTGCAGCTCACTGGAATTTTCTTTTTTCTTACAAGTCTCTACAAACCCTCGAGATGGTCGCTATCGCTGTGTTTGACAATTCTAGTAGATCAGCAGTTTTTATTTAAATACTCAGATTCGCCTGTCTAGCATCAACGACCATGACGAGTTCAATGCAATTACGATTATCTGTTTCCTATATATCATAAAATTAATTTCAGCAGTTCACATTGGCCGTGTTTAAATGCCTATATCCCTTAAAATACGTAAAAATAGCTTTGAAATTATTGTACGTATTGCTAACAAATGACGTATATTCGTCACCATGTTTAAGTTTGTTATAAAGTATTCTGTTCATAAGTACTTTCACTATTTGGAAGAATATGTACCAATTTCACAAGGCAGTGAAAATTGTTTTGTGACTTCGTTTTAAAGCATCAACCAATTGGTTAACAAGCGGTTGATGCTGTTACCTCGGTTCATATAAGTTATGATCCATTTAGTATAGGAGAAAGAAAATTTGAACAAAGAACATGCTGCACTATGGGTAGTTTTGTTCAACACCGCTAGATGTTACAAAAGTAAAATATTAACATGAGAACTCAAGTCATTTTTTTAAATAACCTTGTCAGTTCTTGACTCTCAAATGGATGTCAGGCGTGGCATTCAACTCATTCATGCTATCGTCTTTTCAGATCAATGATTTAAAATATCTTCAAGTGAATGAATCCTTCAGGTCTTAAAGAAGACAATCTTTTATCATATCTTATATAGGGTGGCGCCACAGAATCACAAATTACTTTACTAAATAACAAAGAAATCCCAGCCACATCACGTTGAAACACCGTACGATAACCAAAGTTAAGCAACGCCGAAGCTGGTCAGTACCTAAATGGATGACTGCTTTAGAATATCAAATTCTGTAAGCTTGGATGTGCGAGTGATGTAAAGGATGATGGTTCGGAATTGTTAATCAGAGAGCCGAGTTCCAATTCCAGTTGGGTTCGTTATATTCATTTCCGTGCAAATACACTTGGGAAATGTATGAATCCGACTCTTCTCTTCAGTTATGGGTTAAGTATCCCGCAAGTTTAGCTCTGGTGGCTCTGCAAAAGTATGCTAAACAGTAGCAAACCTTCGATTCTGCCACTACTCAATAATTTTGATGTTCTCACATCCACAGCGGACAAGGCCGATTGCTTTGCTCGCAAAGTCTCTTACAACTACATACTTGACTCATCTCGACTTCCCTCCTAGAATTGAGGCCCAACTGAGTGATGTATATATAACCCCCTCCCTGGTCTCTAACATTATTTCTTAGCTTGACTCCCATAAAGCAAGTGGATGTGATGGAATTCCAGTCATCGTCTTTAAGAAATGTACCCTGAACTCTCTTTTGTCCTCTCCAAACTCTATAACTATTGCTTTGTTGCTTCGTGCTTCTCTGCTTGTTGGAAGTCCTCCTCTGTAGTTTCTGTCTTTAAAACTCTGGAGAGCCCTCCGACTCTTCTAACTATTGCCCTATCAGCCTTTTATTGCATTTTGGCAAAGTGTTCGAGGCTATTGTCAATGCTGACATGATTCAACATCTCACATCCAACAATTTATTTTCTGACAAGCAGTATAGCTTCTGCTTCACCATATCTACTGCTGATGTGCTAACAGATATCGCCGAATACATATATCAAGCCCTTAATAAGAACAGCGAAGCCCGCGTTGTTGCCCTGGATATCTCGAAGTCGATTAATAGGGTTTGGCATGCTGGCCTTCTGTGCAAGTTACAGGGCTATGGTATAACTGCTATGGTATAACTGCTATGGTATAACTGGGGGATTGTTCGATTTTAATCCAATCGTACCTTTCAAATCGTAAAATGGTCATCGTTCTGAATGGGCATACTTCCAAATCCTTTCACGTGAACGCAGGTGTCCCTCAAGGCTATATCCTAGGTCTTACGTCCTTCCTGATATTCATCAATGATCTTCCTGGTGTAGCCAATCCCCAAGTTGGTATCTATGCAGATGCCATCACCATATACTTCTGTCTCAATATGAAATCTGCAAGGGCTGACAAAGTAGACTTGTGATAGATTGGGGTAAGAAATTGCCCGTAAATTTTAATGCTTCCAAAATGAAGCTGCTCTCCTTTAACCAGCATAAAGAAGATTTCCTACCTTCACAGTAGTCTCGCTGAATGCAATACACTGCGCCTTCTCGGTCCACTCTCTCAGACAATCTCAAGTGGAATGAATACATTAACTCAGTAGATGCATCTACTGCTAAGAAGGTTGGATCGCTGTGCCGGGCCAGAAATTTATTTTCGTCAGAATCCATCTTGCACATTTAATAATCTACCATCCGTCCGTGCATTGAATACTGTTGCCATATCTGGTCAGGTGCTCCAGCAGTTCATCTCGGGGTTCTTGATTAAATCCAAAGGAGGATCTGCAATGTAATCAGTCACGATTTGGCTGCTCACCTTCAGCCACTTTCTCACCGACAGAATGTGGCTTCCCTCTATCTTTTCTGCAAGTATTTTTATGGCTTCTACTCTGATGGGCTTCATTCCCTGGTGCCCCGCCCTCATCAATTTACCTGTGCAACTAGATTAGCAACTAGATCTCTACCCTTTTACCGTCAAAATAGACAAATATAGCCTCTAATTCTACTATATCAATTTCTTTTCTTGTACTTTCCGCCTGTGGAACTCCCTTCACTGTGCTAGCTTCTCTGATAGCTACAATCTCCAAAAGATTAAACTCAACGTCAATTGCCATCTTCTATCTTCTATCTGACTCGCATCTCTCTCTTACCCTTTCTACAACATCACCTGTACCGTTTTCTTTTCTGTCTTCTCTCTACTCTCATTGTAACCCCCTGCACACCAGTGGCAGTACGCTTTGATTGGGGTGAAACAATTATTTTTTAAAAATACTAAAATTATTATTATCACCAAATAGCGAAATGAAATAAAATTGCGTGCAGGACTTCAGCATTGAATAAGCCATAACTGTTGATATGCCGCTAAACAAAAACAACCAACCAACTAAATAACCAGAAAAGATCAGCAGCAACAATAAAAATGGATAGGATATGTAACTAGAAGGGAAAATAATGATACAACAAACGGTTAGGAAGGAAACTCCCATCATTACTAGAAAGAGCCATAACAGTTAGTGGATTTGAGAAAACTATTTTCCTGAAAGCTTTTTTTTTTTCAGAGAGAAGCTTTATAAATTTCGACGGACGGTGACGCTAATTTTTTGGTTAATGAATGTCTATTATTTCCTTTTTGGAAACGGTTTATCTCACCATTACATTTTCTATACCTGCAAATCATAAAATCAACGTAGATTCATATCATGTGAAAGGTAGAACGAGTCAAGAAAAAGAAAAAAACTAGTTTCTCTCTTGATCTAAACACCAATATTTTTATTTTATCACAAGAATACGTGATTCATTTGCATTCCTTCCTTTCACCAAAACATTTACTCTGTTAAATGTAAGTTAATTCTCCGTCCTTACTGATTATCCTAAAAGAAAGTATGATATTTTGTCATAGTTTATTACGAGAGTGAGTTTTAATCTGACAATAAAAAAGACAGCCATAAATAGTCAATGTTAAGTGATCAATTACTTTGCATATGCGATATTATGGTAAAATAAATATAATTTTGATGCTTTCCGCCAAAAGTTAATTAATAATAAAAGATTATTTTGTTTTGACTCTAACTAGAGAAATAACCACTCATTTTCGATAACAAACTTTTAAATTGAACTTTTAAAATTAAAGGTTTTCTTGAAACTCTGGTGTATTTCAAACTGAAATTGTATTGATTGGAATCTAACATCTTGAGATATTTTTTTTAATTTTTCAATTTTTAGGCCATTTTTGTAAACAAAAGTTAATTATCGCTTTTAATCTTGCAAAAATAATATATACATCTGTGACATATTATTTTTGAAAAATTAGCAAATTTAATGTTAAAATAATCTGATTTACACAAGTATTACTTATTTATAGCATGAAATTCAGAATAAAACTATTTCTTAAACACAGTGTTAAACTTTCTGACATGTGATGACAGCTAGAGAGATGTGAAATAAAATAAGTGTATGACAACCGGAATTGATAAAACTGTCCAATTTTTTCTGTAAGGGGAAGAAACTGTGAAACACATGACCTTTTAATATACACACAGAAATTACGATACAAAAAAAAACTTCAAATATACATAAAACAAATTACAAATTATTTTAAAAATACGGTGGTTCGATGATTTGTATTGAACTTTTCAATTTTTCGATGAGTAAATATAGTCTTTACTTAATATTTTAAATATTTTAAAATTATTTTTCAAACTTCATAATTTATTATAATTAAAAAACAAACGATTCTTTTGAAATTTCATCGTTAATCGAAAAAAAATTTTCTTCAGATTATGTCCTTAATTTATATTATTTATTAAAGCAATTAAAAGCTTATCTAATTAAATAATGTCATAGTTATATTGCATTTCTTATTTTACTATTCGGAGCAGATTTTCGGTAAAAGGGGCTAAATGTTTGAAAAAATAATGCATAATTTACATTCCCCAATGAGTCCTGCTAATAAAACTAATTTTGCCCACAAAGTTTAATTTCTTGAAACTTCATGAATTTGCGTAGAGGGAGAGGGGATAACAGATGTAAAAATATATATTTTAACAAAATTTTTTTGAAGTAATGATTTCAAAAATAATTGCATTTATCTGTGAATAAGTCCTGAAAGTTTCATTAAAATCTGACAATTATTTGATTTTTGCAAGAATTTCTAAATTAATGTGTTTGTCACCGGAAAAAAAAAGTTATGTAATATTACGTCTTCCATTGTAAACTCTGGTAACGATTTGACTATCCGCTAACGAAAATAAAAACAAAATTTTTACCAAAATTTCGAATGTGTTAGAAAGGATTAAAAAATGTTAAAAATAATTAAAAAATACTTTCATCTTTCCTCTTAATAATAACATTAACATTTTTATGGAAAAGTTCGTTTTTATTAAGTTTCCGACCTTTTTTTATACTATGCTGTTTTTTCGACGATTTAATGGAGGTAGCTAAAATAAAGTATTTTCGGTGAACATGGATGAAAACTCTATATTTAATTATTGAATTTATCAAATCAAGAGATATAATATTTCTAACAAATTATAAAACTAATAAGCAAATATCAATAAACTAGCAGTATAGCCCGGCGTTGCTCGGGTGTAATGAAAGCTTTAAAACTAATCCATGGTCCTGGAGCTCAGACTCTTTGGACGTTGGCACGAAAGACTAAAAAGCAATAGTTGTTTCCAGTTAAAGCGAAACCGTAGACTGAAATAAAAATGAATGGATGTAAATCAAATTTTGGTTTCCTGGTATCGATATCAAATTTTCTGCACTACTGTAAGAACTGTAACCTTGAAACTTCTGAATATCGTTTCTTATGTCTTTGTCTATGAGTGTATCAAATTTGATTAAAACCGGATCACTCCTTCTATAACCCGATTTTTTCGATTATCGATTTTCGATATTTATCGGGGGTACCTCGACACAAAACCTAGCTAAGAACACTCGCAGACGCTTATAGTACAACTGTGTAAATTTTCAAGAAAATCGGTTCAGCCTTTTCGGAGTCTATAGGTAACGGATACACACACACACAGATACACACACACAGACACACACACACACGGACACACACACACACAAAGTTTCATTTATAAATAAGTTTAGATATACAAGCAGATATTACATAGAATATACAAAGCTACTTTCTTTCCAGTGATTTTTTAGGATGGGTCTTTACTTGACTGTGGTTTTAACCAGTAAAATACAACAAAGTGAGATAATTACACTAAATAATCAGAAGGATTTATTATCCGAAGGATTCTCTTGCACAAGTTCGATGGAGTAAGAAAGTTCTTGTAATGATGTTGCTAGTAAATATTTCTGGTTTGTGTTTGTGTTGGGGGGATGAATAGAGTTTTTGGAAGTTATCAGTCTATCAGTAAATGCTATATTTAATAAGAGAACGTGATTTGGGGGTAAGTTGACATATCTGTGGATTTCTATAGTTGCTCAGTTCCTCATTCTTTCCTTGCAAGAGGTCGTCTGAAAAGGAGGAAGTTACAAAATTCTCCACCAGTAGAACGGTTTTCTTTTTTCTATGGATTCATTGAAATTAGTTTTTTTTTTTTTTTTCATTTCACTTAGATCACTACAGTTTTATCTTCAAATATTTAAATGCAATTTCAATCGTTATCTTCCATCTTCTTAATTCCTGTTCTTTTATTGTTCTCTCTACTTAATAATGCTTTTTTCCTCATATTCTCTCACACTCAGTAACACATTGCGTCTTAGAGGCTTTATTGCCTTGCTCGGGATGAAATGATGAAATTTTTTTTTAATAATACAGATTTCTTTAACGGTCAATACGAAAATAAAGAAGAGAAAAACATTTCAATAAAAATTGTTATTGAAAAAAAATTAGTCAGTTAAGTTCATAATTAAATGTATAAAACTAACATGATATATGTAGTGGGGGCTTTTTAAAAATATGTGTGTGAGGGTTTTTGAGAGTCGTGAAAGAATACAACGAGATTGATCGCCACTTGAGATCGGCCCAAGGTGGGTGCCGAGATTTTTACCTACCGATTAAAAGAGACTGACCTCTAATTAAGATCGATAAGCGACTCTACGACCCGAGGGGAATACTGTGACTTTTACTTACTACATCTTGTCAATAGGCGACCCTATTACACTTCTTTATTTAAGAAATTTATCATTGATAAAGGATGTGCGTTGTGGTACAGTGGATATCGGCTCGGAACGAGAAACCGGGGAGCCGCGTTCGAATTCCAGCTGAATCCATTGCATTCACTTACGCACAAATACCCTTGGGAAAGGTATTAATCCGTCTCTTCCTTCCAGTTATGGGTTAAATAGCAGGACAGATTGGGTTCTATAGCCTTGGTCGGCAACCAGTCTACCGCAGAAAGCAATGGCAACCTACTCCTAATCTTCTGCCCAGTCAGTCATGTCTCGAAAGAGACATGATCGCCCAAACGTGTATCACGTATGACACCTAAACTGATCATTGATAAGCGACTCCACGGCCTGGAAAGGGTTTTAAGACTTTTATTTACTACATTTTGTTGATTAAAAGAGAAACTTTAACCTAAATTTGGCGTACATTATTTTAAATACTATCTCGTGATGGTATCGCGTTTCCAAGGGAAACAAGGGAGTTAATTCATTTATTATTATGCAACAACAAAGAATATTTATTTGAATGAAGCACACGATTTTCTTCTTAAATACTTATTGCAAAATGTTACACTAAAGATATTTTTTTTACAAAAGGGGCCATAATGGATAAATAAACATTTTCAGTTTTCTTTCATATTGAATATCAGTTTCCTGCATGAATAAAGAGAAACAAAATTTTGTTTTACAAACATTAATAAAGTTCTGCTAAGTTAGTTTTCTGTCATAAAATCTGATCTTACAAAAAAATCTGCTGACAAAGCATAGTCTTGTGACAACAGAAAATCATTCAAAATTCATTAAATTTTTTTCTGCTTATGTTGTCTTTCTTTATTTACTTTCAATTGTTTTTCAAACCATTGTAAATGTTTGTCCTGATACAGAATTGACAGTTGGTTGGTTGGTTGTGTTTAGCGGCATATCAACCCATATGGTTTATCTAATGCTGAAATCTAAATAAGACAATTCAAATTTTACAATTAATTCAAGATAATGACATTATTTCGTGATTAAATTATAATTACTAAGCTTCATTTTTTCTTAAATAATCTTACAAAATCAAACAAGGATTGAAAACTTGTTTCCTCTTACAAGTAGGAACCTCCACTAAATCGCTGAAAAAACAGCATAGTATGAAAAATTTAGGTTCTGAACTTAATAAAAAGGAACTTTTTCCATCAAAATGTTTATTTAATTATTAAGAGGAAAGATCAAAGTATTTTTAATTATTTTTAACATTTGTAACACTTTATAACACGTTCGAAATTTTGGTAAAAATCTTGTTTTTATTTTCGTTAGCAGATAGTCAAATCATTACGAGAGTTTACAATAAAAAATCTAATATTACGTAAGTCAGTTTTTTTGTTTGTTTGTTTGTTTGTTTTTCCCGGTGACAAACACATTAATTTGGAAAATCTTACAAAAATCAAATAATTGTCAGATTTTCATGAAACTTTTAGAATTTATTTACATATGAATTAAATTATTTTTGAAATCATTATTTCTAAAAGATCTGGGTAAAACATTTTTTTGCATCCGTTATACCCCTCCAGGTAAACTCATGAAATTTCAAGAAATTTAATTTTGTAAGCAAAGTTGGTTTTATTAATTCAACGCAGGACTCATTGAGGAATATAAATCATTTATTAATTTTTCAACCATTTAGCCCTTCTTTTCAAAAATCTTTTCCCATTAGTAAAATAAGAAATGCAATAAAATTATGACATTATTTAATTAGATAAGCTTTTAATAGCTTTAATAAATAATACAAATTAAGGACATCATAATCTGAAGAAAAAATATTTTTCAATTAATAATGAAATTTTAAAAGAATTTGCTTTTTATTATTTTTATTATAATAGTTTATAAAATTTTAAAAATAATTTATGAATATTTTAGGTTATTATGTTATTAAGTGAAGACTATATTTACTAATCGAAAATTGAAGTTTTATACAAATCATCGAAAAAACGTATTTCTAAAATAAATAATTTTAACTTTTTTGTATTTAAAGTGTGTGTGTGTGTGTGTGTGTGTGTGTGTGTGTGTGTGTGTGGTAATTTCTGTGTAACACCTGTCGCCCGGCTGGCTTAGCCTGCTATGATGATGACCGAAACCTGAGTCAGGGTTGATGCTGTCGAATACGGCACTAATTATGACGACGCTCTCGGGTCGCTAATCGTGAAAGTCTCGTCACAGTAGCTGGTCCTCAGGACGTTTATTACAACGGTGAACTTTCCTGCCCACGCTGTGTACTTTGATCCCAGGAAAGAAACGTTGAAAACCCGGTAGCCGTTTCTCTACCACCTCAAACTAGACAGGACACATGTGTACACTTGTGTTGATAAAATAAAACACGGCACAAAAATTAAAAAATAAATAAATAATTTCGAAGACGCCTGGATAAGTTGCGAAAAAGGCTTTATATATATATATATATATATATATATATATATAGCAACAGAAGCAGAATGTACAGTCGTCGAATTCAATTTTCACAACGGAGCGAAAGTGTTCGTTTAGAATAATCAGAGCTTTCAATTTTCCAAATTGTTACAAAAAGTCTTTTCAGGGATCTTTACCGAAGCTTTACGGAAACAACCGAAGTGGGTTGGAAGGTTAATGATGGTAATAAATTCGTCTTGTCTCTTTCGCTCGGCAACAAAATAAAATCTCCTTTCAGCTAGTTAACTCTTTCTCGGCTCATTCTGTTTCTATACATCTTTAGCCAGGACTCTATTGGAGGCGCATTATTCGACTTTAACTCTTTTAAGTCGATCGGCGGCAGGCTTTTCTACGTTTCTTTACATCTTCAGCCCGGAGATCTATGGGAAGCGACCAGTCTTCTTGGTCGTGGCGTCCAGTTGGGAACACTTTTTCCTCAGTCGTTACATCTCTGGGCCGCAACTCAACTCACTAACTTAACTCAACTCGGGTTTCGATTTTTATGCTTGTCCCAAATTCTCTTGAGAGGTGCGAGGCTGGACCCGGGGTATCTATGCAAATCAAATCTTTGACTAATGAGATTACTTCCACCTCCACGTTTCGAGCTGGGGGTTTGTTTCAACCAATTTAAGGCAACAATATTTCCTCTGGAGTAATTTCTCTTCACCCTCTTCTTCTTGATTCAACTGATTACGTCAGCAAATCTAGCGTTCAGCTTGGAAATACCAATTAATTCCTGTGAGATTTATAATTCGTTTTTATTCCCATAGTTAAAGCTTTAACCTTCTTAACCTCATTAAAAATTTTGACAATCTTGTTTTGGCTATCACTATTTTTCACTTCCACCGACCGAAAACTTCTGATCGCCTTTTGAATAAACAATGAAAAAATATATTTTTCCTTTCTATTCTCTTCAATTTTCAGTTACTTTTACTGTTTTTCAGATTTTACAAGCATACACGTGTTTTATAAGTATTCTTAACTCGACTCATATCGCGATTTACAATAAACTGCAAAATCAACAATACCACTAATAATAATTTCTTTCGCTCCGTCGTATTGAACTGAAGATTACATTTTTTTCTTTTCATGCAATTTTTACAAGGCAATCTTAACAAGGTAATTACGTTTTACAAGTATCTTAAGCAGAGCAATTACGGGTTTACATTTCTCCGTATGCGATCTTGTCCTTTAAAGGACACAAAAAAATCAAAAACCCTTAATTGGCATGCACCATCACCAAGTAAACAAAAAAAAACCTTAATTGACATGTGCCATCACCAAGTCGTCCGACGCAATTTCACAAAGTTTTCTTTTTTTGTTGTTTTGTTTTCGTTTTTTTATTCACGTATATTATCTTTTTTATTCCCCCCCCCCCTCCACTTTTTCAGCAGAAAGTTTTTTACAAAAAAGTCTCTGGAAAAGTTCCTTTTTCACTCCTGATTCTGCCTATATTTTACTCAAGCACTAACAATCTAAGCATGCAAATTCAACAAAAAGTCTTTTATTTAAATGTCTCTTCAGACAACTGAAAAAAGTTCATTTTTCTCTTTTGGTTCTGTCTATATTTTATTCAACACTAACGATCTAAACATGTAACTTCAGCAAAAAGTCCTTTATTAAAAAGTCTCTTCTGTCAACCTGAAAAAGAATTAAAAAAATTGTGTGTGTGTGTGTGTGTGTGTGTGTGTGTGTGTGTGTGTGTGTGTGTGTGTGTGTGTGTGTGTGTGTGTGTGTGTGAATAGAGGTTTTTTTAATTTTTCATGACTTGTCCTTCTTGTACACTGTTCTCTTCTGCTCCGCTGGGGTTGGTTCCTCAGGAAGTGAACACTGTATGGTAACTCCCTTTTTCTTTTCTTTTTTTTTTTTCAGTGCAACTCGCCAAAATTTCCCCCAACTGATCTCCGTATAAATTTCCATATTGCTCCTACTATTACAGTAATGAATATCAAAGTACCTATCATTGCTGACCAATTTATTAGAATATTTTCTTCTACCCAGACCATGCCTTAACGTAATATTGGGGAATTTCTTTACTATCGGATTCCATATTTCTGTATAACTGTCCACATTCCTATTATCCCAGTTAATTTCTCACTTAATTATTCTCTCTTATTATCTTTTCGACTCAGTTCCCTTTTAGCTTTTAATTCTTTTCTCGTCAATTAACTATTAGTAGGGTAATTGTTTCAGACAAGCGTGCGTCGACTTTTGACCTGGAGGTTACGCCCCGCCGCTACTAACAACTGACCAGTCTGTCGCATCGACGAGCGATTTTTCACCACGACACACCTTCCGGCAAACAAATCTTCTGCAACCACCACTCCTTTATGCTTGCTATTTTCCCTCATTTGATTCGACTTCTAGTTTACGAAGTTCCAGCTTCTATTATTGGACTTCTTCATGAGGTTTTCTCGCTATTCTGTTATTGGGTCCACTGTAATAGGTTGCTGTTCCATCATTTTTTTTCATCTATTTCGGAATCTTTATATGTTTCAAGCACTTCTGGTTCCATAGGGTTGCTCCCCTGCTATTTCCTTGACCTTTGGGCTCACTCATTTCCCAATTAGCAACCTCAGCTAATTTTAAATCATTGGCATGAGCTCTCTTTGTTCGATCAGCCATCTCGTCTCAAATTACATATGACACTGGACCAATTTCTCTTGTCCAGCTTTTCTTCTTTCCAGTGAATTTTGTAGTACTCGGGGTCTTCAACCCTAATTTCTAATATATCAACTCTTTATCTGGTTCAGCAACCACATCACGCCCGACCCCCAACAGGTCCTTAGCTTAGCCTTAAAGTTTCTAGGGGCTAGTATTTTCTTCATTTAAATAAAAATCTACCCTCTTTAAGCCTTCTCTTTTCTTTCTTTAATTTAACTGTCTTAGCAGCTTCGTCCACCAGCAACATGGGAACTATTTCTGCCGCATTTACTACTTCGCTTGGGTCTTTAAAACTTCTATGTGGGATTCTTTTCTAGGTCTCTCTGCCTAGCTATCTCTCTACCCAGATCTTGTATCCCACAATTTTCTACTTTATTCCACCACCCCTCGGCTCTCTTTGACCAGTGCTACGCCGATTGTTCTTTTAATAATCGGCCTATAAATTCGGACGGTTTCGACTGTGGACTCTAGATCTCCTCATTCTCTGTCGAGTGGCAGTCCGATACTCTTTCATTCCTCTATTTTTCTCGGAGTTGGGAGAGGGGTATCTCATCCTCCTCTTCCCATTCAGTTTCCACGCATACCGTCTCTCTCTCTCTCTCTCTCTCTCTCTCTCTCTCTCTCTCTCTCTCTCTCTCTCTCAGCCGGCCCGTAGACTAGTTGACTTTTATCTACGGCCGCTAAATAACTTTTTAACTTTTTCGCCTCCCCGCCCCAAAGCTCGGCACCTTTGGTCCCTCCAACAAACTCCTCAAGTTCTCAGACAGTCTGTGTTCTATATCGTCTACCTCCGACCCTGTCATGCCATGGTCAGACATTTAAACAATACAACCAGCAATCAATAAGAAACGAGAAGGAAATCGATCTACGGGAAATCGACCATCCACCACAATTTCAGGAAGAAACCAAAAAAGTGTCTTACCTGGTACCTGCTCTGGGTTGATTTTTGACGAAATCTACCTCAGGGTCTTTGTTTCTCGTGACAACACAGTGTGTATCCTCGGTCACGGCAACCAAATGTGACACTGTCACCCGGTTGGCTGGCTGGCCTCGGTCCCGAAAGCCAATTACGATGATGACCGGAACCTGAGTCAGGGTTTATGCTGTCGAACACGGCACTAGGTATGACGACGCTCTCGGATCGCTAGTCGTGATGATCTTGTCACAGTAGCTGGTTTTCAAGGCGTCTCTTTCAACGTGTCTTTCCTGAGATCAAAATACACAGCGTGGGCAGGAAAGTTTACCGTTGTAAGAGATATACTCTGATGTATTTCGAACAGAAATTGGAATTTAAAATTTTACGATTTTATAAATGCGACGGTGTCACATCTGTCTACCTTAAAAGGTCATGTGTTTCACGGTTTCTTCCCCTTACAGGAAAAATAAGTATATTTCTTACTGGAAATTGCAAATTTAATCATTTTGCTTTCAATTAAAACTAAAATAAAAATTTAAAGAATATTTTTATTATTTTTAAAAATTCACTTTAAAAGTTAGTTATTGAAAATGAGTGGAGGTACATACTTACAAGAAATTCGACTTAATCATAGTAAATTGGCATTTAATTTTTTTTCTTTGGATAAAGAATGACATGGCCTTTGTTTTCTTATAAAATGTACTGATTTTTGTTATGCTATTATGCTTATGTACTTTTATACTTTCGTCGTATTTTTGATTTCTGTTTGGGAGTTCACCATATGCTCATAGCTTAGACTATAACAAGCGCTTTCACACTGGGTCAAGGTGGACCTATTAACAACAGCAATTAAAAAATGGTTCTACGTTACTCAAAACCTCCAATCTTCCAATCAGAGGTCTTGCTGCCAGATGTCGTTTATCGTCAAACCCAAGACTAAGATTTGGCAGATTTGTCCATAAATAACTATTTGGGATAAATTTAAAGGCGAAAAATACTAAAGTGAGAATTGACTTTCAATAGACCAAGTTAGCCAATTTTATTTTAAAAGTAGCCCTCAAAATCACAAGTGATGAAATTAAAAATTTACTAACAGTGGGCTTTTAAAAGAAGCAAAATTAAAAATTTATTAGTAAAAGTAGGTACCTCCACTAAATCTCTGGGAAAATAGCATGGTATGAATTAAAAAAAAACAAACTTCATAAAATTGAACTTTTTCCATCAAAATGGAAAATAATAATAATATTATTATTATTATTAAGAGGAAAGATCAAAGTATTTTTTAATTATTTAATTTTTTTTAAATATTGCTATTTAGATGACAATAAACCAACAAATGAAGTTACTTACTTTTCAGCCACATGTGATTCATTCTTTTTGTTTTAATTTCATTTGTACATTTTTCCTGTTTATTTTCTATTCGAAAAACGATTTGAATCCTACTTAATTGCATTTTTGTAATTTATAAGTCTACCATTCGTCCATGCATTGAATATCACTGTCACATCTGGTCTGCTGCTCGTGCTATGTAAAGATTATTGATAAAATAAAAATAATCTGCAATGTTACTGGTTTCAACCTGGCATCTCTGCTTCAGTCACTTTTTTCACCACCGTAACATAGCTATAAATATTTTCATAGTAATTGTTCTGACAAGCTTTCCTCTATAATTATTCGAAAAGTTTAAGTACAATGGCGAAGAGCTCGTCCAGACAATTACCATGAAAGTATTTATAGAAATGACACAGAGAAACAACTTTACGGTGGTTAGAAAGTCGAGCCGCCATATCAAGACCAATAATATTCCTGATTCTTTTTTGCATTTTATCAAGGAGCTCAAAATGAATAGCAGGGGAACCATATGTGGCAGCAATATTCTAACCATGGACGAATGGTAGACTTATTGATATGTAAGATAGATTCTAATCTCGTCGTTTTATTTTTGTCTGTCATTGACATGGAGTCACCCGTGTGTCTCGTTTTGTAAATATTGTGTCCACCAATAATAAATCCCGACAGGACTTCTCCTTAGCAAATACCAAGTATAAATGAATGCAGGCAAGTGCATTTTTTTTTTTAGATACAAGCCTTTTTTCATAAAAACTGATGTTAACAATCTGCTGGAAGAATCAACATTATTTTTCTGTCACTGCTTGTCGTAAGTTTCATAATTTATTTTTCTACTCAATTTTCTGTTCTAATCAAATCATAGATTGCGAAATCAAGATAACAATGTTATGTTAGTAACTAAAAATATCTCTAGTGAGATCTGCCTTCAGAATACAAACTTAATCAGACTTGTAAAACCTGTATGGCGCTGACTAACAACCCTAAATATTTTCTTTACTTCCGTTTTCACGTCTGTTTAGACGCACCTAACATCAGTATTTGATATTTGGTCTTCGCAAATATTTAAATAAAATGATGATATTTGACATTAACTAACATTAAGCAAAGTATTGCATTTGATCAATTACCATACAAAGGATCACAAAAGTATTCACACTCCAAGCCAAAAATTTTTTTTAGAATATAACCAAACAAATAATTTATTATAGTTTTTAAAACGTATTTTAAAATACACTTTATTACGTTGTTCAATTTGAAAATGAAACTTTTAATGGCGTTATAATATATTCTTATACCAATTTTACAAAAATATCAGTGTAACCCTGATATAAGAGACCGGACAAAAGTTATCTTATATCCGTATTTCTCTTATATCCGGGTTTAGTCTATTTTATATACATCACCACAGGCTCTAATTTCGGACCAGATAATATCTATCTTATATCAAGGTTTCTCTTATATTTCGGTATCTTATATCCGGGTTATATTGTATTACTCATTCCTAATTATTAAAGTATCTTCTTTGCTAGTATTATATCAACCTCTCTTAGAATATAGCTTACGAGTGTAAGTCGAAAATTATCCGTACTTTCATCATAACATATGTTTAGGTTTGTCACACTGCTTTCCGATCAAAATTTAATTATTTGACTATACTGAATCAATTATAAGAATTGATTCTGTATAGTCACATAATTAAATTTTGAGCTTGATCGCACCAGTTTTCTTTACTGATGTTACATTGCATGCATGGCGGCTCCGCTATCAATGTATAGCAGGGAATAACAAAGTGCGGTGATCCGAAGCTGCAGAGAACATGCTACCTCATCGATGACAATTCGCCTGTTCACCATTACCATCTCTTGAGCTTGTTGAATCTTCTCTTAAGTGGTGGAGTTTGACGAGCGTTCTTCCCCTTCTTCGTGCGTCACATTTGTCCGGTCACTTTAAACTTCTCGATCCGCTAATACTTCTAGGCGGTAGTGCACTGTCGTCGTATTGTGCTAAAAGCCTCCGATTAATTTCAGCCCCTGCCATACATTTCGACCAGTGAAATCAGATCATTTCTTTTTGTACCTCCTTGATGCACACTGCAAGCGGAGCGGTCATGTTAACATTGCAACCTCAGCAAGAAAACTGGAACGATCTAGGTCAAACTTCGATCAAGTGACTACAATAGTACTAACTATAAGTACGCATAAGAAGAGCGGAGTGTAACAAACCTAAATATGTTATAGCGAAAATGTGGATAATCTTTTACTTACCCCTATAAAACATTCTATAACTCAGCTTAAGCATGAGAAATGAAGAGATGCATTTACTATTTTGCATGAGTTCAAGCTTGGCCATAATGCTTCTGAAAATACTGCCCACATTAACAGAGTATGGCGTGAAGGATCTACTTGTGACAGTATCTCGCTGGTTTCTGAAGTTCTACAATGAGGATAGGAGTCTTAAAGATCAAGGTGGTGGAGAACGTCCATCTGCAATTGACAATCAACATCTGAAAATATTAGTCGAAAAAATTCTACGTTAAAATGTCAGAGGAATGTTTCAGATAATGGGTGTCAGTATTTCAACAATGTCGGACCATCTCAAGCTGAGGGAACTCGAGAAATAGTTTCCACATAAAGTCAGTAAAAGTAAAAGAGTTCAATGTTTTTAAGTGCAACCGATGCTGCGTCTGTGAAATTGGAATGATCTATTCCTTGATCGAATAATGACTTGTGATAAGAGATATGTTCTTCATGACAATCGTAAACATTGATAAAAAAAAGTTGAGAACCATTATTTTAGATTATCCTATCAAACGTATTCCGATTGCCTTCCCAAAGACCGTATGTTCTTTGATTTTCAATCGGGTCCTTTCATATAACAATGATTCAATTTATACTGAAATGAAACTTCCCAAAAAATGTTTTGACAATTTTAATGTCATAGATTTTGTTAGGAACAAAGAAATGAGTACTGTACTGTTAGGTAATATCAGTCCTCGTATATGACAGTGAATGCTGAACATATCTTTATCTGTGAAATCTGGTTCTACAGAAGGATGTTGAGGATACCAACATGGACCGAACATGTGAGCAACGACAAAATTTTAGAGAAAATGAAAACAAAACGATACTTATATTTCACACCAGAAAAAGTTGAAATAATGAAGAAAAGAGTTCGATTTTTTAAAGTAAGTTTGATGTTGCATCTGCGAAATTCGAATGATCTATTTCTTGACCGAGTAAAGATTTCTGATCAGTGATGGATACTTTATGACAATAAACTGCAAGAAAACCGAATGTATGATCATCAGCAAAAAGAGGAGCCCAAAATGCCAATTACAGGTTGGGGATACTAAAATCAAGCAAGTTCAAGAATTTAAGTACTTGGGAAGTATTCTAACAGGAGACGGAAAGTGCGCCACTGAGATCCGAAGACGAATTGGCATGGCCAAGGACGCATTCCAGAAACTGAGTAGAGTATTAAGAGACAGAAACATTTTGCTAGAAACAGAGTACTGGATTTCTATGTGATGTTTGTTCTTCAATATGGCAGTGAATGCTGGACAATTTCATCAAAGATTAAAGAAAAGCTTGAAGCAACTGAAATGTGGTTCTACAGAAGGATGCTGTGGATATCATGGATCGAGCATGTGAGCAATGATGTGGTTTTGGAAAGGATGGAAACGAAAAAGAAATTAATACTGAGCATCAGGAAGTGACAGCTGAAGTTCTTGGGATATGTGATGAGGAACGAAGGCTTGGGAATTTGATATTCACAGGTCAGATAGAGGGGAAAAGAGACAGGGGAAAGCAGCGGATAACATATTTTAAGGTCCTGGGTAGGTAGATGGCAGATCAGGGGTTGGGTGGGGTAACAAGAGAAAGCGTGCTTAAGAGCTACCAGTGATAGGGAGCGTGGAAGAACATGATTGCCTACGTCCTGAAGGGACATGGCACATAGAAGAAGAAACGCACAAATTCTTTCAAAACCAATTTTGCACTTACAGAAGGTCATGATGACTGGTGCTCCGCTGTTGAGTTTGATCAATAACATCAGTATTTGCTATTTGGTCTTCGCAAATATGCAAATAAAATGGTTATATTTGACATTAACTAACATTAAACAAAGTATTGCAATTGATCAACTATCATGCAGAGGATTACAAAAGTATTCACACTCAAAACAAGAACTCTTTTTTTTCTTTTTTCTTTTTTTTTTCTTTTTTCTTTTTTTTCTTTTTTCTTTTTTTTTCTTTTTTTTTTTTTTTTTTTTTTTTTGAGAATATAACCAAACACGAATAATTTATTACTGTTTTCTGGAATCTAAGCAGATACCGAACTTGATGAAATGCTCATCCAGTTAAGCAAAACGCGGTTGGGACTGGTTTATAAAAGAGTTCCTATTCTTCTTCTTGCCAATGCCCGGCCACATGTTACCAGGATGACAATAAAGAAACTCGCAGACTTTGAATACAACACTTTGTTATATCCATCTCATTCTTTTCATCTCTCGCTCACTGACTACCATTTTTCAAGCACCTTGACAATTTTTAAGCCAAAAGACACTGCATTCAAAGATTTCTTAATGTTCAAAATTTTAGAGTTTTATCGTAAAGGAATCGTAGAGCCTGTCATGTAAAGTTAATCAACATAACTTAGATGACGAGAGGATGGGTGGAGCAATGCTAGTAATTTCGATTCAAAGAAAGACGATCCTCTCTAAGATCTACATGGGGGAAGACAGCCCAAAAATGATACTAACAAGTTTATTATGCAACGTTTTCAGCATAGTTTGACTTTGATGCAGTAACCAAACAACAGCCGATATTACGATTGAGTTTAATATTAGGTAAAGTGCAATGATGGTGGTAATATTATCCGTTTCCTTATAAGGAAACATTTGGTATTTACTGACCGAACAGCTAGTGTTACTTTCGGTTGAAATTTATCAAATCTTTCTATTGAAACAGTATTTCAAGAATATGTTATCTCAAGTCCAGTAACTGTTATCACTCATTTTTTATGGGGATTTCTTTCCTAACCTTTTATTTGAAGTAACGTCTGATATCGACATCTTGATTATATTATTATTTTATCTTCGATTTATAAGTGACATTCATTTTAGTTGTTACTGTTGTTGAAAGTCCTCAATTGATGCGGTGTCTGTTATCTGATAGAGTTATTTGTGATTCTGTAGTGACAGTTGAAGTGTTTCGAAAAATGGCGGTCTCCGAAGGCTTTATCCACTCGAAGCCATTACCAATGTCATTGTGAATACATAATAAAATCGTGCATAGTGTATGTACATACATGTACACACATCTCTGTTCTTTCAGTTTCTGCTTCACCTGTGTGAAGATTGTGCAACTTTCAGTGCCATATAGGATATTCGATATTATATAACTGTCCAGTAACGTTTTTTCATCACGTTATCTTATCTCGTAATATTTTGCTTAGTTTCTGAAAAACATCTTTTGTTTTTTCTATACCTCGAAAGAAAAGACTGTTAACATAGAACTAACGGTTACATCTGGCCATTTCAACTATATAATGATGAGACCAATCGTATTGTAAAAAACATTGACTTGCATCATAAATTCTAACATCGCGTTTATGCAGATAAATTCTGATCATTATAAAAATTGGTTAACTAATTCTACTGATGAATATCAAAGCTACATATAGTAGAGGAAGACTGTTTTGCACCAATCATCTAAAAAGAAAGAACCAACTTGGGAAATCATCTTCCGAAATACTGGTGTTTATCCACTCAACGAATCTTATGTTGACTTAAAGATTTCTTTATTCGATTATATTAGCTGACTACTAATTTGTTCACGATACTTACTAGGCTTTTACTATGGCACAATACCGGAGAAAGTAAAAAAAATCAGTTGCGTCAATTATCCAAGTAAGGATTGCGTGATTAACTTAAAAATCAGTATTCGGATTCCGCAAACCAATGACAAAAACTATGATGCAAACCACATTTGATCGTTTTATTACTAACTAGCAGTATAGCCCGGCGTTGCTCGGGTGTAATGAAAGCTTTAAAACTAATCCATGGTCCTGGAGCTCAGACTCTTTGGACGTTGGCACGAAAGACTAAAACCAATAGTTGTTTCCAGTTAAAGCGAAACCGTAGACTGAAAGAAAAATGAATGGATGTAAGTCAAATTTTGATTTCGATATCAAATAAGTTTTTTCGTCGTAAACTGAATGTTGAAGGCTAAATAAGTCCTCTGAGTAAATGGTATCATGGCTGAGACTAAGAACTACAATTATACCTACTTAGAGCCAAACCCGAAGCAAAAACTAAAATAAAAGAGCTGAAAAAATACAGACATACAGGCAGATAAACAGACACACACACAAACATCTTGCCTATTATATATATATATATATATTATCGATTTTCTGCACTATTGTAAGAATTGCAACCTTGAAACTTCTGAACATCTTTTGTTATGTCTTTGTCTATGAGTGTATCAAATTTGAATAAAATCGGACCACTTCTTCTATAACCCGATTTTTTCGATTATCGATTTTCGATATTTATCGGGGGTACCTCGACACAAAACCTACCTAAGAACACTCGCAGACGCTTATAGTACACCTGTGTAAAATTTCAAGAAAATCGGTTCAGCCGTTTCGGAGTCTATAGGTAACGGACACACACACACATACACACACACACACAGAGAGACAAAGTTCCATTTATAAATAAGTTTAGATTCTGTGTATATGTGTATATGTGTGTACCGTATTTACGATCCAGTGGTAACAGTTGGTAATAAAACAACGCAGTGGACATGAATTAAAGACATTAAATCCTGGGGCGTTTGTGATGTCATTGTTTGAAAGGAAATATATCTGCTGACAAGGTAAGAAATAGTTATTGCTTTCAAAAAATCAGTCAAGGCGAGAAAAATTCGGTCATCTATTTTTGTTGCATTTACAGATGTTGAATCAGATTACATTCAATTTAATTTTCTTCGGGACGTGCCGAAAATACACATAAAAACGTAATATTCAATGCACACCATATTTCTAAAGATTTCTAGGATTCTAAAAAAACAGATTTTCTTGTTAATGACCAGTTGTCTGTATTAGTGATGAAACTGAAATGAGGGGTAACACGCCCACTAACATTTTCGAAAGTCGTGAAGAATCCACTTCACGAATCTTAATCATCGAAACAATCATGTTAAGAATACTAGTCCAGATAACTCATCGAACCAATCTGGATAATTTATTAAAGTTAATATTGTATTGTATTCTATTGCAGATCCTCTTCGGAATTGGTTAAAGTTAATATTGTACTCTATTCCAGATAATCTTCTGTATAAGTTCAAAAATTTTCTGAGTTTTTTTTTTGGGGGGGGGTTGTTTTGGGGGGTTTTTTTACAGTAAGGTACACCCTGCACAAAGCCCGGGAAGCACTCAAGGTAGAAAGTTACATTAAGGAGTAGTTTATACAGATAGAAGGGGAAGATAACGGTTAACTATAGACTTGAACAGGTAGTGATCGGAGAAACATCCTCTTATGAATCTGTTTCACAGAGCAGTAGTTCGCGGGAAGAAGTTGTTCAAGTGGAACAACGATGGAATACGGGGGAAATATGGGTGATTTGCTACAATATAAGTGGCATGGCGAGTCCTAGTCGTAAAGGTTATACCTGATGGGACAAAGAAATGTAGTTCGTTCGAGCACTTTCCATGGAAGTACGAGGGCTCTCTCATAAGTAACGGGACTAGATGTGATGTGTGAGCTCTGGGAATCGTCTATAGTGGGTTCTTACTACAGGATCAGACGATTAATCATCAAGTCTACAAAGAGATCCTGCTGCGTTTGCTTCGCTCAGTGCACGAGAAGAGACAATGCACCTGCTCACAACGCTCTGAAATTCCGGTAGTTCCTGTTCGAAAAAAAAAAAGCTCACCGTATTGGAACAACCTCGCTATTCACCTGATCTTGCTCCATGTGACATCGTTTTTTTTTTAACCCAGTTCAAGGCGATCATCAAGGGAGCCCGTTTTGAAGGCATAACGATGGGGCATCAAAGAAGAATCTTTCCAGCAGTGCATAGAAGCGTGGCAGAGAAGTATGGAAAAAGTGTATTAGACTCGATGGGGGATACTTTGAAGGGGAAATCATGTAGTTTGTTATTTGGAATTTCAGTAACTTGTTTGTGACACGAGACCCTTTACTTTTTCAGACAGACCTCGTAGTGATAGAGGGGTGAGAATTTCTCCACATTCCACCTATAAGAGAGATATTGGAGAGTGGAAAAGAATTCATCACCCACAAGAACTCGGAGGCGCTTTAGGGTTCTGTCAAGACTAGAAAGTAATGGCTGGTTAGCCTCCGCCCAAATATTTCAACAGTATTCCATTTTCGACCTAACCTGGCTCTTGTAAAGGTAGTTAAATATTAGACGCTAAGTAATCAAAGCGCAGTATTTAATTTGTTGTTCAGATATCACAGTCAAAACTTTCTTTTTCTCATATTCTTTCATCCACAGTAAGCCTTTGAGTCTTTGTAGCTTTATTGCCTTGCTTGGGGCGAAATGATTTTTAAAAAATAGAATCACAGCTAAATAGCTCGCGATTAAAATAAAATGTTAAATCTGTGCAAAATAAAAATATAATGATAAAAAATAATTTATTATTATTTGTACAATAACCATTAGGTCAAAATAAGCAAACAAATGAAAGGTAAAAAATATAACAAGGAGGTATTATTAATGTGCAGAAAACAGGAATAATTGAAACATTGAATTTTAAAAGCGTTCAAGACAGTACACATTTTTTTTGTTTAACGGCATATCAACTTTTTATGGGTTATTTAATGCCGAAATTTTCTTGGAAGCTTTGAAGTAATAAAAATATCATACATGTTATTTTGCTTTCAAAATTGAATACATGTTAGATGATACTCAACTTTTGTGCATATACATTTTCGTGTCTACACAATTACTAGAGGTGGTGATATGTATGTTTTATTAAAGTTATATTTTGGAATACAGTTTGATTTCTTTAAGAAATTGTTGAATATTACATGGATTAATGTCATGAATGAGATTTTTCGTGTTGGTTGTTTGGTTGATTTTGTTTAGCGGTATATTAACACGTACGAATTATTTACTATCGAAATCTAAATATTTGTAACGTAATTGCATGCCTTCAATTACAGGTAAAATGTATTGTTTGTCATTCTGCTATAAAAAGGTATTGCTGATCATTTTATCATAACAATTTATTTTTATACTTTTATAATATTTTGCTTTTGTTTAGGGGTTCACTATTTTCTCATAACTGGGACCTTAATAGATGCTACCACCCCAGGTTTGACCTGGGAACCGCAACAATTATGAGGTAGTTTCACGTTTCTCAAAACCCCTAATCTTCAGGTCTTGCTGCTGGATGTAATTTATCTTCATACCCAGAACTAGACAGTAAAAGTGGCATAATGTAGAAAAGTAAAGTTACTATATTTGTCAATATAATCAGAATGTATTTTGATTTCCTTTTTGAAGGCGTCTAAAGTCTTGGCATTGACTACCGAAAGAAGGAGAATGTTCCACTTATTTCATGAATTTTAACTGACAACAGTACCTATTGCTAGTTTAATGACTTCAAAATGTTTCCTTACAAAGAATACGGTTAATATTGCCCTAACCAATTCCACGGTGACGAATCACCCTTATTTCTTCTGTGTTCCAAATATAAGAAAGATCCACCTAGACAGTTTTTCCTAATAACTACTACTTTGTGGAACAGACACATGCGTGGGTGTCTCCCTGAACACGCCTGAACTAATCGTTATCTACCCCACTTATCCTCATAATCTCTTCTTCCTACCAACTTCTCTTCCGCATATCTGACACCTTATTCATCATTACCATTCCAACTAACCCTATATCTGCAGTGGCTCTCAAGCCTTGCATTGAGTGAAATTTAGTTTCAAAAATGTGACTTTCGAGCATAACAGAAATGGCTATGTGCCAAACTAACGTAAAATTATTAATTTCTTTTTCTTCTATTAAAAAAAACATCACTGTGCTTCTCTATATTTACCGCACTAATTGAATAGACCATCACGTGCAGATGCCGCGTTGCCTATGTTGAAACTGCCTAGCAAAGCAAAGTTTTGGAAAAGTCCCCCGAAACAACTCCGAATGACAAAACTGTTATTATCTGATTCGTGTAAGCACACGGTGCGCTCATGTCTGTTATGACTGCGTAATTTGACAATCTTTCATTACAAATGACTATCTAATTTATTTGTTTGGACAGTATTTTTAATCGAAGCTCGCATTTAAGTAGATATACTGTTTTAATCAAACATTATATTTATATATTTATTTCTACCGACCTGATTTTTACGATAAATTTTTGTTGTGAAAATGTTTTTCATTCGGTAGGATTCGAACTTACGACGCCAAACAACATAGCAGAAGCCATAGAAATCAGGTGCGTCTTAGACCGCTCACCTACGAAGTGAAGTTAAATCTAGCTTTATATAACACAATTTTCGATTCTACATAAATAACCGTCTCTGCTCTGAAAGCTCATCGTAAAGTCAATAAATGTAAAAGAGACAATATTTTGGTACACATTTTCGTAACAAAAATTTATCGTAAATAATCAGGCCGGTAGAAATATACTGTTTGATTAAAACAGAATATCTATTTTAATACCAGTATTGATTAAAAATAATGTTTAAAAAATGAACTAAATATGTTGGTTGTTAAAGCCATTTCATGAATCTTCAGGACTTTCCGTAAAAGCAAATGACTATGCTTTAATTTAAGGAACTCAACAAAAAAAAAACGTGATTAGTATAAATGAGGTGTAAGATGAATTTTTAAAAATGAAAAGAACTTTCTAAAAAATTTATATTGTAATTTTCGATACCTTCTGTTAAAAATGAATTTTTAAAATGAAAAACTTTCTTGAAGTTTATATTTTAGTAGGTACCTACACTAATATTCGATAGCTCTTATTTAGAATGAATTTTTAAAAATAAAAAAATCTTTCTTGAAGCTGAAATTTTGGTAGGAAACTACACTAATTTTCGATAACTTTTGATTAAAATGAATTTTTACAAAATGAAAAATCTTTTTGAAGCTTATATTTTAATAGGTACATTAATATTAAGTTGTGGTGATACCGACCGAGCAAAAGCGATGGACCGGATGTTTGCACCCTAACGACCAAAAAGCAAATGACCAAAAGTCGTCGGTGCGAATATTAAATTTCCAGTTCGCGAGGCTACGCGAATTTTATTTATCGGCCAATGGGAAGCCCAGAATCAAATACAAGTGTGAATCCTCAAATGATCTGCTGCGATCCAAAAAGAAGATATAAAAAGCCGATACAGAAAGCATAGACAGACGAACCCACAGAATGACTCGCGACAGACGAGAATAATTAGTATCTCCCTTGACCAAGCCAAGTGGCTTACTATGCTCGTCGCCTTCACCTCCCTTTTCCTTCGTCCCTGCCTCAAAACTACTTACTGACCTAAGGAGCGAATACATCAAAGACATTCCTTACTTACAGCGCTCCCACATACCTAAGTATTAATTCTCTTTTCAGCATTTTATTGCCATGAACATTTTAACGTCCGTTGGACCTATACTTCAAGTATCACTTTAATTGTAAAACTTTAATTGATATGTGTATATATAAAATGTTATTTTTCAACTCAATTTGCTTTTCTTTTTTATAATCATTTTATGACTTATAAGCAAATTGAGACTGAAAGAAAAATGAATGGATGTAAGTCAAATTTTAATTTCCTGGTATCAATATCAAATAAGTTTTTTTCGTCGTAAACTGAATTTTGAAGGCTAAATAAGTCCTCTGAGTAAATGGTATCATGGCTGAGACTAAGAACTACAATTATACCTACTTAGAGCCAAACCCGAAGCAAAAACTAAAATAAAAGGACTGAACAAATACAGACATACAGGCAGATAAACAGACACACACACACAAACATCTTGCCGTTTATATATATTATCGATTTTCTGCACTATTGTAAGAACTGCAACCTTGAAACTTCTGAATATCGTTTCTTATATCTGTCTATGAGTGTATGAAATTTGATTAAAATCGGACCATTTCTTCTATAACCCGATTTTTTCAATTATCGATTTTCGATATTTATCTGGGGTACCTCGACACAAAACCTAGCTAAGAGCACTCGCAGATGCTTATAGTACAACTGTGTAAATTTTCAAGAAAATCGGTTCAGCCGTTTCGGAGTCTACAGGTAACGGACACACACACACAGACAATGTTCCATTTATAAATGGGTTTAGATTTTTAGATTGCATGAATGTTTTGGGTGGGAAGAGATAATAATGATTATTTAGCGATACAAGTTTTACTAATTAACCCATAGCTGGTGGGAGAAGAGCTGGATTCATACTTTTCCCAAAGGAAATTGGAACTCGGCTCTCTGATTAACAATTCTGAGCCATTATCCTTTATACCACTTGCAAATCCAAGCTTATTTGATATTCCCATGCAGTCAGCCATATATGTGCTGACCAGGCTCGACGTTGAAAACTTCCTACAGAAGGTGGCTTAATAAAGCAGAAAGAAAAGACTACAAATGAACTACAAAAAAAATTGAATGTACGGTCATCAGTAAAAAGAGCAGCCCAAAATGCTAAATACGAGTGGGTGGTATTAAAATCAAGCAGGTACAGAAATTTAAATACCTGGGAAGTGTTCTAACAGAAGACAGAAAGTGCGACACTGAGATACGGAGGTGAATTGGCATGGCCAATGATGCATTCCTGAAACCGAATAAAGTATCGAGAGACAGAAAAATTTCGCTAGAAACAAAGAAGAGAGCAATGGATTACTATGTGATGGTTCTTCTTCAATATAGCAGTGAATACCAAATAATTTCCTCAAAGAAAAGGAGAGACATGAAGCAACCAAAATGTGGTTCTACAGAGGGATACTGAGGATAAAAACTACCGAACAATAATGAGGTTTTGGAGAGGTTGGAAACGAAAAAGAAAATAATACTTAACATCAGGAAAATACAGAAGTTCCTGGGACATGTAATGAAGAACGAGGGCTTGGAGAATCTGATAGTCACGAGTCAGATAAAGAGAAAGAAATGTAAGGGAAAACAACGCGTAACATACTTGATGAGCTTGAGCAAGTGGATGGCCGAGCGGGGTTTGGGTCGGGTAACAGAAGAAAGTGTGCTAAGAACCACTTGGGATAGGGAAATGTGGAAGGCCATGAAGAGACACGGTAGATAGAAGAATATCGTACGGGAAGTGGTGTTTCAATGTGATATAGCCGTAAACCCGAGTTTTGTTTTGAAGGCGCAAAGATCTACAAGCCAAAATTCATAAAAAGTTGTTCAATATTGCTTACATGTGGCCGTTATAGATGTAGATGTGTCATCAACCCCGTTACTAATTATAAAACCAACATAAAAATAGGTTTTAAAAAACTGTTAATTCTAGGTTCATAAAAATCGCTGTTAAAATAAAAAATCTGCTGTTCATTAATAAGGCTCAATTGATTTATCCTTCGATCGACTTCAAAGTTTCGTGTACACATTGTCGCCCAAGTTCTGTATCACACACTTTCTTGATAAAAATTCTGTTCGCCTTAGAATACATTAAATTTTAGTTATTTTACATATTTTGGTAGATGTTACTGATTGCGTTGTATATATATATATATATATATATATATATATATATATTCGTTATCCACATACAAGCCTGTTTCGCTGTATCATAGCTCATCAGTGTGGCTAGACATCCACTTGCTTCTGGCCGGGATCGAAACTCGACTGATTTGGTGCAGACGGAGTCACTAACCCCTAAGCCATAGGTGTATGGAATCAGAATAGGGAAATTTTAGCGTGTTGTAGATAAGTTATAATACAAAGTGGAAATGCTTATAAACGACATGGTTCAGCGATGTGTGTTGATCTAGGTTTCTTCAGGTTAGAATGAATGACAAAAGTAATAAACGCACACACACACAAACACAGATAGAGAGAGAGAGAGAGACACACACACGTGGACACTAGGATCAAAACCTAACAGCGGCAGTCTGCTTCATGCTTAAAAGTAATCTTCAGGTCACGAATAAAACAATTATCCATCAAAAAGCGTAGGGACCTTGCAAGACGATATTCCATGGCCTGAAGATTGCGTTTAAACATGCAACAGACTGTCACCGCTAGATATTGACCTCAATGTCTAATTTTATATTTACTTACAATCTGTTAAATTATAAAAATTTGGTATCAATTATCAAAAATAAGTCGACATTAATAGCGTAATTTTTCTTTTATTAAACAATTTAATAGTATAATTATGAACTTTGATGTCAATTTTCTCTTCGGTTGATTAGTATCACGTTACCTTTTATAATTTAAGGAATTAATTTAATAGAATGAATAGAAAAAATAATGTCTACTGCTGAATCTAGACCATTTTTTGGTTTACTTTTATCTATTAACGGTTTTATCAAGTATCATCATGGCTTATTGTGAAAATCACTCACTGTACACAAGGTTCAAACTCAATTATAACAAGAGTGCTGCTAGATGTATCAACTCGACGGCTTTATCATACAAGCTTCATCCCACCCTTTGTAAGTAAACAAATGTTGGCAATGAAAATAAAGATTCCACAAAAGGTTGAGGTGACAAGCAGCAGCGGTCATCTGATTCAAGTAGGTCATACCATTTGCTAAGGAATGCAGAGACAAACCCACCTGTAGGGACAGCATTGCTATCAATTAGTCGCATCTCGTCCATAAGAAAAGAAACCTGTTTGGTTTATTGAGCAAAAAAAAAGATCATTTATTTCTGGGATTTCGATGCGCGCAGCAGCAAATTTCGGGGAGAAAAAGTTGCGAACAGCTTGAAAGCAAAACGATTCCTACACTAAAAAAAAAAATTGACGTCATTGTTTTGGAACTGTACAAAAAAATCTTGGAAAAAGAAAATTATATTACCTGTTACTGTGACTTACGAACATTACTTGCGTTGCGGTGGTACAGAACTCTCTATTTAAAAACTTGAAAACACAAAAGAATTTCTCCATTAAATACATTTATAATAATTCTGAACTGGAAACATTTCTGGCATAAATATTTAAAAACAAAAAAAATATTTTTATAGAATCAGCTTCGAATAGTGAAAAAAAATTTTTACAAGCATTCAACAACAGCATGTGATTCGTCATCGTGAAACGATTGTCACTATAACCTATCACTTTATTATTACTTTTGTAATAATTTTTTATCCAAAGTTTTTTGTCTTGTGCCAGACGAACTTGAAGCTAATAATATATGAAAAACAAAATTCTACAAAAAATTGAAGAGTCTGTAAAATATTACGTTCTAGCAGGCAACAAACATTACTAGATACTTTCGTTAATATCTTCGAGAGAAAAATTCTTCCGACCGAAGGAACAAAAATGATGCCACTGAAACTATTACTAATTCTTTTGCTATTGAGTGGAACAATGCCAATGGGCATCTTTGAGCCAATGTTTCCCCAATTTTTTCCGAGTTTTCCGGATACGATGTCATTTCAAAACCGACTCTCTTCTATACATACTCGTGATATCTTCAAAAACGGCCGACGGTTTTGGTTAGCTAAAATAAATCTCACAGGAATGTCAAACCATAATGTTCAGATCAATCTCATTGGTCGAAACGTTGTTGTCAAGACGAAATATTCGGACGGCCATTCTTCAAGTTCATCATCGCAGTCGGTTTTTGTTCCTCGCAGTGTTGATATTAATCAGCTTGTCTACCAGAATAATTCAAACACAATTACTATCTACGGTCCCTACACATACGAGTATTGAAACTTGCAAGGTAATGGCGCGCATCAATAATGGACTGACTTGTTTCTTTGTTTATTTGTTTTTCTGTTAATAACGCAGTAGAATTTTGTGGAAAAGACACAACGCTAAGCTTTCACAGAATTTCTTGAAGACAAGAGGCTTACCAATTCTAATGTTGACAATTAAACAGTGATAAAATTAAAAACATAGTTTTCGTAATTACTTCTTCGCTATTGTTTATATATATATACTATAGTCATCCGCAGATAGATCTGTTTCGCTGTATCATAGCTCAGACTCCGGTCACTTCCAGACCCAGGATTGAAACCCGACCGAATAGGCGTCAGTGGGCGATTCTACCCCTAGGCCACGAGCGTAGTGTTAAGGGATGCTGTATTTATAAATTAAAGTATTCAATATCACGGACAGATTGTAAGTAAATATAAAATTAGACATTGAGGTCAACATCTAGCGGCGACAGTCTGTTGCATGCTTAATCGCAATCTTCAGGCCATGGAATATAATCTTGCAAGGTCCCCACGATTTTCGACGGATAATTTTTTTCATACATGACCTGAAGATTGCTTTTAAGCATGAAACACTGCTGCCGCTAGGTTTTGATCTCAGTGTCCATTTATTTACACACACACGCGCGCGCACGCGCACCCACACACACACACACACACACACACACACGCTCGCGCATGTTTGTGTGTGTATGCGCGCTTATTAATTTGGTTATTCATTCTGACCTGAAGAAACCTAGATCACACATCGATGAACCATGAACCATGTCGTTTATAAGCATTTCCACTTTGTATTATCACTTATATATATATATATAATATATATAAATTAGATGAGACATTGTCCTTTCATTGTTGAAACAAAATGTACACTTTGTGGTAGATGATAATTTGTGCATGTTCTAAACTATAATTTATAATATATATTCATAGGTCTATTTTATATTGAGCAGTTTTAAATTAATGTTTTGAACGTTGTTAATTTTTTTCTTCGTTCCTTATTCACTTGGATATATATATATATATATATATATATATACAGCACAATCAGTAACATCTACCAAAGATATGTAAAATAACTCAAATTTAACGTATTCTAAGGCGAGCAGGATTTTTGTCAAGAAAGTACGTAATACAGAACTTGGGCGAAAATTTGTACGCGAAATTTTAAAGTCGGTCGGAAGATAAATCAGTTGAATCTTATTAATTTATTGAATATATTTTTTTAATCATTTCACCCCAAGCAAGGCGGGGCTAGTTACTAATTAGGAGATTTCAGTGAGTGAAAAAACTGGGTACAGTGGGTATCGAAGAAAGCATAAAAAACGAATGAGATTCAAAAAAATAGTAGAAGGCAATTGACGTTACATTTAATTTTTGAAGATGGTTGCTATCAAGAAAACAGATTAACGGAAGGGAGTTCCACAAGCAGGAAGTGCGAGAAAAGAAACTGATAGAGTAGAAGAGACGATTACCTTTAACTATTTCAACGGTAAAAGAGTGGGACCTGGATGCCAACCTCGTAGCGCGCTTAAATTAATATATGAAGAGAGAGTGAGGGGGGGAGATCGTCTGAAGAAGACTGCCTTAGACATTAAAATGACAATTTTCGTTGATTTCTCTCCACACATTCTACATCTACAAATGTTCTTTAGCTGTTGGGCACTCTTCCCCTATAAATATATATACCAAATTGCGTTCAACAATGTGTGCGTGTCTATCATTTTCTCTCCACATATATATATATATATATATATATATATATATATATATATATATATATATAACATAGTGATGATCCACGTATACTGTCTTAATATGTATAGGAAAGAATATTAATAAAAAAAAGATTTGAATTTAAAAGTGTACTTTTTTGGGACAGTATTTGTTTATTTTTATTATTGTATTTTATATTTCAGACCGCCCTCGGTCCTTCATCAGAAACGAGTGATTTTTAAATTTGAATTAGAAACGTATTTCACGATAGCGTTCGAATATTTTTTTGTGTTTACATCACGTGGTGTGTTTGTTCACAACATGCGGCACGTCCGTCGTGAAATACGTTTCTAATTCAAATTTAAAAATCACTCGTTTCTGATGAAGGACCGAGGGCGGTCTGAAATATAAAATACAATAATAAAAATAAACAAATACTGTCCAAAAAAAGTACATTTTTAAATTCAAAACTTTTTTTATTAATATTCTTTCCTATATATATATATATATATATATATATATATATATATATATGAACTCTCTTGCCTGCGTCTCTTTTTTCTACAGCTGTCTTTATACTTCTCGTTGCTTCACACACACACACACACACACACACACTATATATATATATATATATATCAGTGCGAACCGTACGATCGTTGAAAAAGTTAAGCAACGTTTAGACTGCTCAGTATCTAGTGAATACCAGGTGCTGTAAGCTTGGATGTGCAGGCGGGTTCGTTATATTCACTTACGCACAAATACCCTTGGGAAAGATACGAATTCACTTCTCCTCTTCCCAGCTATGGGTTAATCAGTAAAATTCTCATCACAAAGAACCAGCATTGTCTAAAAAAATATTCTTACACTCTAAAATTATGTTTTGGTTTAAATATTCAAATGATTGGTAATCCGTAAAAAACGAATCAATCAATCAAATCTCTCAATGTGAGTATGTTTGTATTTTTTATCTTTCTATATATAGATGTACATGACATGACAAAGTGAAAAAAGAAAGATGACAAAAACAAAAATAAAAGAATCTATATAGGAAATTGGTTAGATTATATACCCAAAAACGCATGAAAAAAATGTTTGTTCTTTTTAAATAAGTTTCTTTCTAAATTCTCGGCATCTCTCGTTCATGCGCATGTGTAGTCGGATCAGCATAAACATACCCAGTCCGATGAAGTCCTGAGGGACGAAACACATTACAGAAAAACTTTTTCCCCTTTGTCATATATCTTTCCTCCAAAATTGTTCTTGATATATAAATATTTATATATCTACAATAGAATGCTTATAGATTTCTTATTAATTTCTAATTATTCAAAAGTTTTTAAATATTGTAAAAAAATTTAGATAAAATCTCTACTTCCATCAAAAAATGCCCTAATCGCATTTGTAAGAATATCAGATTTTAACATCTCCACGATTTTTAAATGCGTTAGTTATCTTTTAAAATTCAACACACATTCTAGAGATGTGTTATTCTCGTTTGAAGATAATTCTTTTAAATGAAAAGGCGATGTTTTGTTGCAAAAATTAATAGTTTAATATGTTTCTACAAGAATAAAAATCATCTAATAACGCAACTAAGACTGAAAAGTCGTAAAAGCAACCAACCAAATAATTTCTGCTTAAAATCAACAAACCGGAAGTGCGTCCTGCTTTATTTACACAGGGTGCCATGAATTGCATGTACATTTTTAGAAATCAGCTAATACCTCCTGTGCATAAACTAGAAATATTAGACAAAAAAACATAAATAAAGCTCCTCTCTTCTAGATAACACTCATAGTATTTCTTAAAATATCATCTTTCAACATCCTCACAATTTTTTGAATGCATAATTGTTTTTGTGTGTATGTATGCATGTGTGTGTGTGTGTGTGTGTGTGTGTGTGTGTTAATTTAGCACATCATTTACAAATGTTCACGAGTTCTAAAAATGTTATTCTCGCGTGATGATCTTTCTTTTAAATAAACTACGATTCTTCATTGCATGAATTAATAGTTTAACAAAAAATGTAATTACGGTAAATTTCTCGGACACATAATGAAAAAAGAGGGCTTGGAAAATTTGATACTGACATAACAGTTTAAGGAGACAGAGGAAAGTAACGCACAAACTACCTGGATAGCCTGAGTGAATGGATGGCAGAGCAGAGATTTAGAGGAATTACAAAGGTTTTGAGAGAGCTACAAAGAACAGAAAACTGCGTAGAGTCACGATTGCCAACGTCCTGAAGGAACATGGCAAATAGAAGACAAATCTACAAATGTTCATTAGTTCTAAATATATTATTCTCGCGTGTTAATGTTTCATCTTAATAAAAGAAGCAAGCATCGCTGCAGGACAAGGATAAAAATGTAATGTCGAAAAGTCTGAGAGGTCGAGTGGCTAAAGTTTTGAGTGTATCAAGAAAAAGCACTACCAAATGGTACCTATGCTGTTAAGTTAATATTCCAATCGTTAAAATTATTATCCCGAAGAATGGATTTGCTTTAGTCTATCGTTCTGTGCAAACACCTCCCTGATCTTTTAAGAGGAGTAATGTTTTTTGTTTGTTTGTTTGTTTGTTTGCATTTGTTTTGTTTTTTTTGTTGTTTGCTTGTTTTTTAACAAAGAAAAGAGTACTAAATCGTTATTTGATGTCTGTCCTTCAATATGGCAGCGAATGCTGAACAATCTCCACAAAGATGAAGAAAAGACTTGAAGCAACCGAAATGTGATTCTACAGAAGGATGCTGAGGATGCCGTGGAACGAACATGTGAGCAACGATGATATTTTGCAGGGAATATAAAATAAAAAGAAACTTATACTTAGCACCAGGAAGAGACAGTTGAAGTTTCTGGGACACGCAATGAGGAAGAAGTGCTTTGAGAATCTGATATTCACAGCGGATATAGGGAAACAGTGTTATATATATATATATATATATATATATATATATATATGTATGTATGTATTTTCTGTCACGCTCATGGAGAGAGAGTCAATAGCAAGGTAGCGTCAGCTCAGTTCATTCTCTTTGCTACCAGTTATGAAAGCTATTACTGAATGTTTGCTCTTTAACAGTAACTTATTATTTTATTATTTTACAATAATTATGTCATAGAGTAGTAAAGTATATATATATATATATATATATATATATATATATATATATATATATATATAGGACTACCTCGTGGGTTAAATAAAGGAAGAGAAAAAAAGGAAACAAACAGCACACAAGAACAATACGTCTAGTGCTCGTTTGAAAGAAAAAAAAACAAGACGAAACCTTAACAGCAAAGTGCTCGATACGAAAGTACGAAAGTAGAGCGAGAATACAATAGAAAAATCTCGAATTGAGCCACTACCTACCGCGGTTTCACACGAACGGTTCTTCAGGGTAAGAGCTCCTTACCCTGAGGAACCGTTCGTGTGAAACCGCGGTAGGTGGTGGCTCAATTCGAGATTTTTGTATATATATATATATATATATATATATATATATATATATATATCCTTTCTGTTACGTTCAGGGTTCGGATTGTTTTTTTTTTTGGGGGGGGGGGTTCCTGTTTTAATATAAGGTACCAAATAGTAAGTACATTGATGCATATATTGCATCTAATCAATATAAATATTTTGCCATCATTTTCACGACACAAACCCACGAGTTATAGGTATATTTCCTATTTTTTATATTACCGTGTATAGGTGTTCGTACTTACAAAATCGATACATTTATATAGACAAAAAAATATTAAAGTTATTTTTAAAATACTGAAGTCGATTAATTATAGTAAACTTTTACATTTATGATTAGCAAATCGAGTTTTAATTTAATGACAATATCATATGTCCGCTACAAATTAATACAAAATTCGAATTTCAAAATATTTAAAAGTTTGTAGATTATACTAATTAATATTCAAAAAATTTAAATTTCTGCATACATTCATTGTTCATCAATCTATTTTCCTGAGATAATAATGTCCATAATACCATATTAAAAATAAAAACAAACACATTTTTTATCATTAAAAATGTTTTTGTTTCATTGCATTTTATATTTATAATTCAGGTTTGATTTTCTACAACTGGATTTTCTGTTTGTCCAAAATATTTTAATGATTTAAATTCTCCAATGAGTGATCCTGATAACAAATATAATTATTATACGACACAAATAAAAATTTCTCGAAATTTCATAAAAATGAGTAGGAACAAGTATCTCTTTACAATTTTTTTTTATAAAAAGAAACATTTAAAAATAATTTATTTAATTTGTGAATAAGTCCTGAAAGCTTCATTAAAATCTGACAATTATCTGTACAAATTTAAAATCAAGATTGGATGCAAAATAAAAAAGATTTTTCAGTGTTCTAAAAATAATTTTTTAAAAATATTTTTAGCAAAAAAAAGTTGAACTTTCTTCTAAATAATAACATTAAAATTTTGACAATAAAATTTTTTCTATGTTTTTCTTATGTTTTAGGCATCATGAATCCTTATTTAGCGATTTTTGGATCTGTATAAAAAGAAAAGATTTTTTGGATCTGTATAAAAAGAAAAAATTCCGTATGTAAATAAAGCTTTTAAATTTTATAAAACATTGATACGTTCACACATCACCTCATTTAACTTCATTTATAGATGAAAAATTTAACGAACAAATTTAAAAGTTTAAACAAATCCAATATATGTCATGTTTGGTAGGTTTTAAAGTAAATTAGTGAATTTGATGAATAATTATCTGGACTTTATAAAAGTAATACTTACACTTTACTCAAAACATAATGAAAATAACAATTGTCTGTTTTCTATTGTAGCATACGGAATGCCGGAAGTGCAATAACGAATAAGTTGGAAGTTATATTTCAAAATAAATTATCTTTAACCCTATATATCCAATAATTTAATATAATTTTATTTCTATACGCTTTTATGAAATTTATTAGAATGAATAATTTTTATTTTTCACACTACATAAAAAGAAATTAATTAAAAACTAGTGAAGTGTGTGCTTTCGTGTTTAATTCATTCCCTTCATTTATTTAAATTATTTTTTCAACTCTTTGATATTATAAAATATATAATTGCATCCAATGAGGTCTTTTGTAATTATTTTTAATTTAAGAGTTATAAAATTATCATATGTCATATCACTCTTTTTAGTCAATCAAAGGATGGAATTAATAATGATATAATTTTTTAACTTCCATATAAAACATACGCTAACTGTAGTAAAAATGAAAAAAACGTTTTTAAAAGGGCTCACATTCAAAAATAGCATCAAATATTATATTTTTTATTATTCAAATATGTCTTTATTTAACAATAATAATAATAATAATAATAATAATAATAATAATAATAATAAAAGAAGGCAGTAAATTCAAACAAGATTTACAGTTAGTAGATTCTGTAGAAAAGCAAAACAGTAGCCAAGAACCAACTATTGCGGCAAAAAATATGAAAATGAAAGCCAAAGATAAAGCTCTTGAAAAGATGAAACAGCGCTGGCAAGACAAACCTCTGCATGGCCAATATCCAGTACGTGCCAATAAATCCAATGTTGATAAAGTTAATACTCATCGATGGTTACGTGCATCTGGATTAAAGTCTGAAACTGAAGGATTTATACTTGCAGCACAAGACCAAAGTCTTTTCACGAGAAACTTTCAGGCAAATATTATGCATAATAATATGGATCCAAAATGCAGGTTTTGTGATAAACACCAAGAAACAATAGACCACCTAATCTCAGGCTGTTCTGTGCTTGCCTCAAACGAATATAAAAATCGCCACGATAGAGTTGGGCAATATTTACATTGGGCAATGTGCAAACATTATGGAAAAGCTGTAAACAAACACTGGTATGAACATCATCCAGCACCGGTTACAGAAATAGAAGATGTAACCATTCTATGGGATTACACCATCTACACAGACAGAAAAATTGAAGCAAACAGGCCAGACATTATTGTTAAAAACCAGAAGGAGAAAACTTGTCTATTAATTGATATGGCTTGTCCAGCGGATTGTAACATAGCAATCAAGGAATTTGAAAAACTGTCAAAATATAAATACCTGGAAATTGAAATAGAAAAAATGTGGAAATTGAAAACAAGAGTTGTGCCAGTGATAGTAGGTGCACTTGGAATGATAAAAAATGGAACAAAACAACACATTGAAAGAATCCCTGGAAACCCCAGCTTAAGAGATATACAAAAAATTGTCTTATTAAGTACAGCCCACACACTAAGGAAAACTTTATCTATGTAATGCTGGGGATGATAGGGAAGATAGAAAAACATGAAATGAAGCCATAACAACACGCCACTACCTGCCTTAGGTCTCCCCGCAGACTTGGTTGGAGTGAGACTAAAGCAGAAATCGAAATATGATGAAAAATGACATAATAATAATAATAATAATAGGCCAGACATTATTGTTAAAACCAGAAAGAGAAAACTTGTCTATTAATTGATATGGCTTGTCTAGCGGATTGTAACATAGCAATCAAGGAATTTGAAAAACTGTTAAAATATAAAGACCTGGAAATTGAAATAAAAAACATGTGGAAATTGAAAACAAGAGTTGTGCCAGTGATAGTAGGTGCACTTGGAATGATAAAAAATGGAACAAAACAACACATTGAAAGAACCCCTGGAAACCCCAGCTTAAGAGATATACAAAAAATTGTCTTATTAAGTACAGCCCACACACTAAGGAAAACTTTATCTATGTAATGCTGGGGATGATAGAGAAGATAGAAAAACATTAAATGAAGCCATAACAACACGCCACTACCTGCCTTAGGTCTCCCCGCAGACTTGGTTGGTAGTGAGACCAAAGCAGAAATCGAAATATGATGAAAAATGACATAATAATAATAATAATAGGCCAGACATTATTGTTAAAACCAGAAAGAGAAAACTTGTCTATTAATTGATATGGCTTGTCTAGCGGATTGTAACATAGCAATCAAGGAATTTGAAAAACTGTTAAAATATAAAGACCTGGAAATTGAAATAAAAAACATGTGGAAATTGAAAACAAGAGTTGTGCCAGTGATAGTAGGTGCACTTGGAATGATAAAAAATGGAACAAAACAAAACATTGAAAGAATCCCTGGAAACCCCAGCTTAAGAGATATACAAAAAATTGTCTTATTAAGTACAGCCCACACACTAAGGAGAACTTTGTCTATGTAACGCTAGGGATCATGGGGAAGATAGAAAAACATGAAATGAAGCCATAACAACACGCCACGACCTGCCTTAGGTATTCCCGCAGACTTGGTTGGTAGTGCGACCATAGCAGAAATAAAAATATGATGAAAAATGACATCATAATAATAATAATAATAATAATAATAATAATAATAATAATAATAATAAAACTCTTGCTACGAACAGCAATGGGATGTATTTCAAAACCACACTGAAAAATAACAAGTGAATTACAAAAATAAAAATTCAGTGATATTGTTTATTCTTCATACTGAAAGAAAATAATGTGTTTTATTAAATTAAACAAGCGCCAACTCGCAAAAAAATATTTCTTTAGATTTATTGAATTATTTTTGGTAAAACAGGGTGGTAAATTTTGAGTATGTTCACACATGATATTGCATAAATCTTTCACTGAAATAACATCTTCAGTAACTTTTCTTTATATAACTGTAAAAAAAAAATGGGAATACCCACCAAGTTAAAAGTATATGCAAGATATTAAAAAAAAAAAAGAACTGACCACAAAAACAATATTTCCCAAATGTTTTATAAAATGATCACTTTAGTATACAAGTAATTCATTACTGAATAAGTACTGAAAATTGTATGATTACCTGATTTTTTGAAAATAGAGAGTAGGGAGTTGTTGTTTCATATAAAAAAAAACGCATCCATTGGAGTTACCAAATATATATTATTAAACAAATATAGTAAAGTAATCGTATAACGTTCGCTTAATTTAGTTCAAGTGTTGGTCGAAGTTACTATACAATTTTAAAATTATTTGCTCAACTGGCTGACTTGAAAACGGTGAATTAAATTAAATAAATCAGTAATAAATAAGTCGTTAGAGTTATCTTCCTTACACTGTTTTACTGAGTTACATCCCTTAATATTTCTTTTTCTTTTTAAAGCTTTTTTTTTTTTTTTCACTTGGCAGTTATTTTCTTAACTTATTTTGAGAAGTTATTGGGTGTGGGAGAGTTAGAAACTATAACAACTGCTAAGGAGCAAAAACAGAGGAAGTGTAATCAGGAGGACAGTATAGCAATTGACATTGCATTGTTTTATTTAAATAATTACACTATAACGTTGTTACCTTTAATGGGTGCATTTCATATTAATAAAATAAAAGTTTTTGATTACTATTATATAAATGTTGCGGCCTGTTAGGGTCAGGAAGAAAGACACGAAAAGAAGTAGGAAGGTTGAACCAGTGAAGAACAGAACATATATACAAAATAAGAGTCAGCAGACAGAAGTGTCCGTCCGAACTGTCAAGTTACACTGCGTCTCGACTGCCTCTCCTGGGAAGTCTCGCAGGTTAGTATTTATGAAGGAGGAAGAGTTCGTTCCAATTTAGATCGGGCACCATAACAACAAATATATTTACCTAGTGGTCCGCTAAACATAAAATTTTACATTTAGTGGTTCATGAATTTTAAAAGATTGGCGACCGCTGTTCTACACGACTTTCAAGATCTGAACTCATAATGACCATAGCTAAGCTTTTTCGGATTTCCAGAGAGTCTTGGTATTCAAATTTTTCATCATACATAATTTATGAAATCAAGAATGGTTTTTCTGTTTTACATTCCGCATGATCTTGGCTGTGAAATATCATATTGCCCATCATATTAAGAATTTCCTATCACTGGGATGTGCAGCGTGGTATGAATAGATGAAAGCTCGGAATATGAAATCGAATTCCAGTTGGAGACATGACAATCACTTACGCGCAAATACCGTTGAGAAAGGTGTGAATTCATCTCTATTCGTTTTTTAACAGACTGAGATAGATAGTGTTGTGGCCTGTTAGGGTCAGGAAGAAAGACACGAAAAGTAGAAGGTAGGTTGAACCAGTGAAGAACAGAACATATATACAAAATAAGTCAGCAGATAGAAATGTCTGCCTGAACTGTCAAGTTACACTGCGTCTCGACTGCCTCTCCTAGGAAGTCTCGCAGGTTAGTATTTATGGAGGAGGAAGAGTTCGTTCCAATTTAGATCGGGCACCATAACAATAAATATATTTACCTAGTGGTCCGCTAAACCTAAAATTTTACATTTAGTGGTCCATGAATTTTAAAAGATTGGCGACCGCTGTTCTACACGACTTTCAAGGTCTGAACTCATAAATGACCAAAGCTAAGCTTTTTCAGATTTTCTATCTACAGGTGGTGTAATGGATATCGGATCGGAATGAAAAATCAGAGAGCCGAGTTCAAATTCCGGTTAAATTCGTTGCACTTGGGAAAAGTAAGAATCTATCTCTTCTCCATCCAGCTATAGGAGGAATAGCAGGACAGATTTAGTTCTATAGCCTTGGTTGACAACCAGTCTACCGCAGAAAGAAATGGCAAACTACTGCGGGAAAATCTTCTGCCTAGTCAGTCATGGATCAAAAGAGACATGATCGTCCAAGTGTGTATCACGTATACGACAACTGACATTCTCTCTCTCTCTCTCTCTCTCTCTCTCTCTCTCTCTCTCTCTCTCTCTCTCTCAGTTTACTCCAAGCAAAGAGATAATGAGACTAAGACGCATTGAGCTGCTAGCAGTGAAAGAGAGTGAAAAGTTTTTAGAAGGGATCGGAAACCTAATCTTAAACACGTAGTATAGGAGAAACCTCTAATCCTGTTCCATAAAACAGGGAGAATGAGTACCGAGTAACAGGTGAGCTTATCTATTCCCATTGAAAATAAAAATAAAATAAATAATTTCCATACTTTCGGTCTTGTGCCACATTTAAACAACGCTTAGAAAATCAACATAAACATTTAATAAAGAAAATTAATATACAGAACGCAATGCTCTGGCGTGATCCGGCATTTAAAAATACAGTGTGTCACCCTAAAATTGACATCATTTAAAATATGAATATCTGCGAAAATACATGTCGCAGGCAAACGAAATTAAATAGGTTTCATGTTCATCAATAAATGATTTATTTATCGAAATTCGAACAAAATGTTTAAAGGGTAGGAAATTTTATAGCCAATTTCAAAAAGCTTCACAGATTTTTAACATGCGCACCACCTGTGACATGACATAGGTCAAGTCGGTAGCCCATACCAAACACGTAACATTTTCCAGCGCTTCAGAGATTCTCTGCTTTATTTCCTCTAGGCTTGTAGAAAGGTGGGTATATAAACCTGTCCTTTTACATAGCTACAAGGTGACAAGTCAAGTGTGCGTGATTGCTATTTCAATAGCACATTTTCATTATCACTGGCACGGACGATCCATCTTCCTGGTAGATTCTCGTTAAGATAAGTCCGTATAGTCAACATGAGTTTTACAATTTTTTTTGTTTTAAATTGAGATCATTTGGGCGAGGATTGGCTATGTTAACACATCACTCAATAAGTTACGAGCCTAACTAATAAAACAACTTTTTTAGCAAAATTCGACTTTATTCACCAACATAGTCTCCTTCTAGGGTGATACACTGCTTCTCTAATAATTCCATGCCATTCTTTTTTTCTTTTTTTTTTTTTTGAGAACGATTTATCTTTGGTCTCAAAATACGCCTCTGTTTTCCATATCACTTCTTCATTGGAGCCAAATCTCTTTCCCTGAAACATTCTTTTGAGGTCTGCAAACAACCAGTAGTCGCTGGGGGATAGATCTGGAAAATAGGGTGGATGCGGAAGCAATTCGAAGTGCAATTCATGTAGTTTTGCTATCATTGCAATCGACTTGTGACACGGTGCGCTGTCTTCGTGAAAGATCGTTTCTTGTTCTTCATTTGTGGCCTTTTTTTTGCGATTTCTTCCTTCAAACGCGCCAAATTTTGTCACGTGCCATTTGAAGGTTAGTACTTTATAAAAATTATATTAACTCTGTATTAGTGGCGCCATCTCTATGTCAATCCCGGAACTTATTGAGTGATTTATTACTAACTACAAAATGATGTCAATTTTTAGATGTATACCCACCCTGTACATTGAATATTCTTCAGAAGAAAATGATTTGCTAGAAAGAAAGAAAGCTACGTTTATTTCTCATTTTACTTTCTAGTTATGTGACTGGAACATGTTCTATCCAAAACGAATCAAGTGTCACTCACATTGGCCCGATTGTGTCAGTAACGGAATTGTCAATTTCGACATTAAGTCCAACCATCATTATATTTCGTATATCTTCTAGCATGTCCATCACGGCATTAATTCTTTCAGTGAGCTTCTCTTCGATTATCAATTGATACTGCCTGTTCTTATCGATCTTTGTTTTTAGTTTGGACATCATTTGCCAGGTAGCGTTGATTTTTGCATCTGTGCTCTCCATAGCGACTTTGCTCGCCAGTTCGTCATCCACGGCGCCGTCCTTACGCAAAATCTCACTGGCTCTCTCAATCAAAATGTTCTTTGCTTCTGGATAGACTTCTAACGCTTGTAACAAGTCACTTTTTGACAGAGAGAAGAGGTCAGTAAAGCCGACACTGCGAACGTTGGCCGTTCTTTTGTTGCCATGTTTGTTGCCTGGAATAGTTAGCATACTGAGATCTCCGAAAGATTCACCTTCGCCAAATTCTTTGAAGACTCTGGTTAGATCTTCTGAAACAACCTGCAGTTTTCCCGATTTTACGATATACATTTCTCTTCCAACATCACCTGAAAGAATGCAATTTTGTAATGATAGAAAAATAAATAAACAAATAATAACAAGCAAACCAAAATTTCACAATCACTAAAATAGATGTATAATCAGTATCGCCAGGCAAAAAAGCCATATTTCAACCAACCAATCAGAAATCTTGCACAACCAGGATATAAAGCTGCAGGCCAATTAGAAGCGGAACGGCACTTTCGAAGCGGATCTCTATATATGTATACAATGAGATTGAAAATCAACCTGAATCAGGATCAATAAATAAATTTTGTCCACTCCCCGATACTGCGGTGATAGTAAAATAACCAGAGCCAAAATGCAACACATGCGTGACTAGTTGGCCATCTGAGACGTTTAGAGTCCTCCAACATTTAAAAATAAACATCTTTTTCAGCAACTTTTAAGTAACCCGCTACTACATTTCAAAATATGCATATTTTCCTTCACCCATATTATTAAACAGGCGGCTACCATATGTGGATAGGGACATACGTATAATACATTTATATTTACTTTCTTCAGGACACACACTCTCTCTCTCTCTCTCTCTCTCTCTCTCTCTCTCTCTCTCTCTCTCTCTCTCTCTCTCTCTTTTCTTTTAATCATTACACAAGGTCAATATACACCCAAACCCATAATAGTAAGAAAAAAGGTAGTCATAAAATAACTCTCCACAAAACCATAAAAATTCATTATGGCGTAATTAAACATATAATAAAGTTTTTTTTTAGTATGCCAGTAACTCTTTTAATAATACATGCCTACTGACAAAGTCGTTTTCTGACTTTTAATGTATTTCTATAAATGATGTACAGTGCATTTCTACAGTAGAATTAACACGTCACTCAATAAATACCGGACCTAAGTAAAATCAAAATTCTACTTTATTCATCAACATAGTCTCCTTCTAGGGTGATACACTGATTACAACGCTTCTCTAACAATTCGATGCCTTTTCTGTAGAACGGTTTGTCTTTAACTCAAAATACGCCTCAGTTCCCTATATCACTTCTTCATTGGAGCCAAATCTCTTTCCCTGGAGCATTCTTTTGAGGTGAGGTCTGCAAACAGCCAGTAATCGCTGGGGACCCAGATCTGAAGAATAGGGTGGATGCGGAAGCAATTCGAAGTGCAATTTATGTAGTTTTGCCTTCGTTGCGATTTGTCTGAGTGAAAGATCACATTTTTTTTTGTTCTTCATTTGTGGCCGTTTTTTTTTTGTTTTGTTTTTTTTTGTAATTTCTTCCTTCAAACGCCCCAAAATGCTATATAATATTCGCTATTGATGGTTCTTCTTTTCTCAAGGTAATCGATGAACAAAATACCTTGCATATCCCAAAATATGTAGATCAAAACCTTGTCTACTGATGTTTGCGTCTTTGGTCGCTTTGAACAGTTTTCCACTCAGCTGACTGCCGATTTGACTCCGGACTGAAATGGTGGATCCATGCTTCATCCATTGTCACATATTTACGCAAAACTTCTTGTTGTGTTGAAACAGTTGCAAACAACGCTCTAAATCGTCGACGCATTGTTGTTTTTGATCGACTGTGAGCAAACGTGGCACCCACTTTGAACACAGCTTTCTCTTTGATGCTCATGCAAAATAGTGAATACACTGCCTTCTGATATGTTCAACTCCTCTGCTATCTCACGCAACTTCAATTTGCGATTGCCCAAAACGAGTTTGTGTTTTGTTTTTTTGTTTTTGTTTTTTGTCTTTGTTTTGTTTTTGTTTTTTGTTTTTGTTTTTTTGTTTTTTTTCCTTGCTGATTTCGAGCGATCTGGGCGTTCAGCATCATCTGTGTCTGTACGACCGCGTTTAAAGTCAGCATACCACGTCATAACCATTGTTTCCGACGGAGCAGTGTCTGAATAACATTTATCAAGACATTGCTTTGCTTGAATAGTATTTTTCCCATCAGAAAGCAATGCTTTATCAACACACTAAATTCAGATTTTTCCATTGTTTTGAAAACTTGCAACAGTAGCTAAACTTAAAAAACTGTAATTTGTAAACTAATAATCCAATTGGGCCCAAATTTTGTCCCGTGCCATTTGAAGGTTTGTGTGGATTTGCTATTAGTGGCGCCATCTATATGTCAGGCCTGGGACTTATTGAGTGATGTGTTATTGGCAATGTATTTAATTAGTAAGATAACCTGCAATAAATTCATCTGATATAGTAAGTGCCGACTAACTATCCAAGTGCCGGCTGTGAAAGCGACCACCTACTAGTCATCTGCAAACTAAGGTTAAAACTCCGGAGACTTGAGAAGTCTAGTGCAGCACCAAGGCTGCAATACAACACGTTCGTGAATGACCTTAACCCGCAAAAAATACACTGATAGATACGAAGAGCAAATTGGAAAAGGAAACTTGAAATGAGACTCACTAAAGAAAGCGACAGTAACATCAGCAAACAACATTGTTTCAAAGGAAATCAGACGCAGAAGATGTGGATGACTGGAGAGATTTTCAACATGATGCAAAGGAGGCAGAAAACGATGCCAAGATATGGAATGGAATTACAGAAAATAAGGAGCAAATACAGACAGGCTAAAGAGGAATGGTTTAACAACAAATGTGCAGAAGTAGAGAGATTGAGCAGGACTAACTGAGCATACATGCATAAAGAAAAAGAGAACTGACCGGCCAAAAACTTGCTCCTCAACAGGATGTATAAAATCCAAGGATGGAATGATCATGTTCGAAAAAAAGGAAATACTCCAGCGATAGGAAGAATATATAAAATATCTTTTCCACGACAAATGAGAGCAACGGATAATACACAAAGATGAGGACGGACCGGAATTATTATAGTCCGAAGTTAAAGCATGATCGCCAAACTGAATAGAAACAAAGTAGCTGGACCAAACGGCATTGTAATAGAGTTGCTGACAGCCCTGGACGAATTCGGCGTAGAAAAAATTACAGAAATAATAAATTAAATTTACAACAATGGTGTAATACCGGACGACCTAAGCAAGTCCATTTTCATAGCATTGCCTAATAAGCCAGGTGCAAACAAGTGCGAACTCCACCGAACAACTCAGTTTGAAGAGCCACATTACAAAACTGATCGTCTAAATCCTGATGAATAGAGCGAGAAGCAAAATCAGGCCAGATAGAACAAGAACAGTGTGGGTTCGTCAAAGACACTGGAACAAGGAACGCCATATTTATGATTAGGATGCTATCCGAAAGGACAATACAAATGTGAAAGAACGTGTACCTATGTTTTATCGATTATGCGAAGGCGTTCGACAAAGTACGCCCAAAAGAATGGATATAAATGCTCAGCAACCTCGACGTATTTGGGAAAGATATAAGAGTAATAAAAAAATCTCTACTGGCAACAAACTACCTGCATACGGACTAGAAACGAATTCAGCAGAAATACAAAGGTAGAAAGGGACGTAAGACAAAGATGTGTCTTTTCACCGAATCTACTCAACTTGTACAGCGAGACTATCCTGAGGACCTTAGATGTTATGCCAAGATTCATAATCGAAGTTCACAATTTGAACAACATAAGATACGCAGATGATACAGTGCTGATAGCAGACACAGAAAGGAAACTACAAAACCTCCTACAGAAGGTAGCTGAAAAGAGTGACAAGGAAGGACTACAAATAAACTACAAGAAAACCAAATGCATGGTCATCTGCAAAAAGAGCAGCCTAAAATGCCAAATACAGGTTGACGATACTAAAATCAAGCAGGTACAAAAATTTAAATACCTGGGAAAGTGTTCAAACAGAAGATGGAAAGTGCTACACAAAGATCCGAAGGTGAATTGGCATGGCAAAGGACGCATTCCAGAAGCTGAGTAGCGCATTCTTTGTTTCTAGAGATAGAATATTATCTCTAGAAACAAAAAAGATAGTACTGGATTGCTATGTGATGTCAGTTCTTAAATATGGCAGTGAATGCTGGACAATCTCATCAAAGATGAAGGAAAAACTTGAAGCAATTGAAATGTGGTTCTACAGAAGGATGCTCCGGATATCATGGATCGAGCATGTGAGCAATGATGAGGTTTTGGAAAGGCTGGAAACGAAAAGGAAATTAATACTGAGTATCAAAAAGCAACAGTTAGAAGTTCCTGGGACATGCAATGAGGAAGGAGGGCTTGGAGAATCAGATACTAACAGGCCAGATAGAGGGAAGGAAAGACAGGGGAAAACAGCGTGTAACATACTTGATGACCTGGGCAGGTGGATGGCAGAACGGGGGGGGCGTGATGTAATGGAAGAAAGAGTGCTAAAAGCCATCAGGGATAGGGAGATGTGGAAGGCCATGATCGACTACGTCATGAAATAACAAGGAATATAGAAGAAGATGAAGAAGATATCGTCATTCTTTTATCAACAATCTTTTCTTTTAATTTGCAATGTAAGTAGTGCCGGATTTACCTACAGGCTTAGCTGGCTGAGAAATAGGGCCTCAAAATCTAAAGGACCTCCAGCCAATGTGTATAACACTTTGACTCTAAATAACCATACAGTGATTTTGAACACCCATCATCATTAAAATTGATTGTTTAATTTAACACTTTTCCATTTTCCTCTACAGAATGGCGGTTTTGGAGGAGCCTTACAAATGGAATAGCCTAGGGTCTCTCTTCCTCTAAACCCGGTCCTGAATATAGGTCTATTTAAAAATCATTAACAAGAACTTACATTATGCATACAACTGAGAACTGTTTTTTTAAATTATTTCCTAAGTGCTGCTTAGCAGAACAATATTTTTTAACACAGCATTTATAATTTGATTTAAGAGAGACTTATATTACGTATTTTACTTTGTACTCAGAAACAATTAATTCACAAAATTCAAAACACACCAAGGTCAAAATAATTGACGGTTTTTTTTATATTTCCAAAGTGCTATTTAACAGAGCAAGGAATTTTTAACACATAAATTTTAGTTCTATTTTGGAGGCTTATATTATGTGTATTGTGGTGTAATAGATATCTGCACGGAATGGGATAGTTGGTAGAGCCAAGTTCGAATTCCATTTGAATTCGTTACATTCGCAAATACCCTTGGGAAAGGTAGTTATCCATTTCTTCTCTCTCGGGCTTTGGGTTGAATAACAGGACAGATTGGGTTCTGTAGCCTTGGTTGGCAACCAGTCTACCGAAGAAAAAAGGGCAACACTACTACAAGAAAATATTCTGTCTAGTCAATCATGGATCGAAAAAGGCATGATCGCTTAAGCCTGTATCGCGCATGACTGATATTGCTTTACTTTGCATACAGAAGTAAATTAATTTACAAAGCTAACAAGGTCCAAATTATTATATATCAACAAATGCTAATAATCAATTATGTATTCTTGTTGCTGAGTATCAGCATGTAACCATTTGATATAATTTTCAACAATTTGTAGGCACGACTCTTGAGTAATATTTCTTTTTGAGAAATCTTTCGAGCTCCTCCAAAGTTTATGATCTCGCACAGAGTCTAGTGTTCAGTTCCCATGTAAGAGTTTTTAATGAATTTTTAAGCTAAGGTTTTTCACGGGCCAGACAATGAAATTCGCTTCTGAGGACAGTTCTTTACCAGAAATAACGCTACCTTCTGGTTGGTCTCATGTTGGAAGATAATAACTCAGATTTAATATTGTTGTTGACTGCCGTGAGTATTCATTTAAAACGTTTCTTATATTCTTTCTTCATGAAACTTTCCAGCATCACAAGATCTCCATTTCTGGACGTAAATTCACAGCATTATACTCGTACCACCGTGTTTCACCATGATGACAGTGATCTTTATGTCAATGGTTCCCAACCTTTTAGAATCGCGAACCACTATTCATGAGCACAGCTTATGGCGGCCCATTGAAATTTACTGGGCAAAAACAGTATAACTTTTAATTATCGATATCTATCAGTCAGTTAAGTGCCATACGTGAAACATGCTTGGGCGATCATATCTCGAAAGAGACATAACTGACTGGGCAGAAGATTTTCCCGCAGTAGGTTGCCATTGTTTTCTGCAGTAGACTGGCTGCCAATCAAGGCTATAGAACCTAATCTGTCCTGTTATTTAACCCATAACTGGAGGAAAGAGGCGGATTAATACCTTTTCCAAGGGTATTTGCGCGTAAGTGAAATCGATATCTATAGTTTTTTTTCTAGATATCCTTTGTAAGTAGATATCTAACTTTTGGTCACAGAATTTTAACTTTTGATTGAAATAGCATAGGTGTATGATAAATTTTGTCTTTTTGTTATCTAAACCCTGTTCTCCCATCCATTTATTCAAGCTCACTAGGTAAGTTACGCACTGTTTTCCTCTGTTCCTCTTGCCTTCAATCCTTCCTGTAAGTTTCAAATTTTCCAAGCCTTCTTTCCTCATTATGTGCCCTAGAAATTTCAACTGACTCTTTCTGATATGAAGTATAAGGATCCTTTTAATTTCTAGTTTCTCTAAAACTTTGTATTTGCAATCTATTTATTTGGTAAAATCATCTGCAATATTATATAATGTGAGTAACACTATCCTTAATTTATAATACATAATTTCTATGAATAATACTAACCTTAATTCTTGACCACTGACAATACTTTTTTTTAATTTATTATACATTTCTATTATAAAATAATTCGAAATACATTTCTATTAGACATATAATGACTCTGTTCGATTAATTTATACTTGCATTAATGTTTGGCCACTGCCAATAAGTTTTTCTTAATTTTGTATGCATTTCTATAAAAGAAAAAAAGACATTAGTTATTTGCTGTTAGGGGATGCTAACTTCTTCTATGTTCCGTGTCTCTTCCGGACGTAAGCAATCATTACCGATCACATTTCACTATCCTTTGTAGCTCTTAACGCCCCTTCTCCTGTTATCCCACTCAACCTCTGCTCCGCTATCCATCTGCTCAAAGCCATCAAGTAAGTCACGTATTGCTTTCTCTAGTGTCTCCTTCCCTCTATCCGTTCCTCGGGTACCAGATTTTCCAAGACCTCCTTCTTCTCTACATCCAGCTATGGGTTAAATAACCTCACCAACCCGCAATTGGCCAGGTATGATAATTACAGCTACATCCCTGAAGACATTGTCAATTCGAGAAAGGTTCCTCTAACTGGAGTAAAAGGTCTTGAATCTGGTTCTGGATCTTGCATGTAAATACTGAACAGTCTCCTCATAAATAAAGAAGAGACATGAGGAGACAGTAAGGTGACTCTACCGACAAACGCTAAGAATACCATGAACAAGTATATTCATCTTGATTGTCATACTAATGACGTTTCAGTTGCTGTGCCATCTGACCTTCTTTAGCAGCCTATTGTATTCCGTAACCATACCTGAATTTTGAACCGAACGCCTTATTAAATCTAAAGGGGTAGATTGTTCTCGTTCTGCTTCCCTTTCCATGTTTTTAGGGGATATCCTGAAATCTAGTAATGCGCTTAAAGTCATGAAATCTAGGTGTAATATATTACCTTGACCGGCAATAATATGATTGACAAAAATATATTCCGGCCGTGGATGGTAGCGACGGGCGCAACATCAAAGACAGAAACACACTCAGCAGCCGATAAAGATATAACTGACATCAAAGACAGAAAACACAGGCGACAACCGGCTTGAAAGGCTATATCTGCGAAGGTAATTGACAGATACATCTGGCCGTAGATGACGTTAATTAAGCGACAACCCAAAAACGCAAAAATGCGTAAGAATTTTGGTTTATATAAGTCTAAGGTTTCTGGACGAAGACGGAGGACGAAGAGAAGAGAACAGAGAGAGAGAGAGAGAGAGAGAAAGAGAGAGAATAGTGAATTCCTGCCTGGCTAACGGCTCTCCGACAACTTCTGCGTGTGCGTAATTCTCTCCGACTACCATCCTACTCCAACAACTGTCACCGACGAAGAATAAGAATATAATTTTTTATTTTTATGTATCCTCGTTGTCATTGTCTGTCAAGACGATAGTCATCGTTGTTTTCTAGGTTATATAATATAAGTACAAGAAAGGAAATTTTATAAGAACAATTACAATGAAAGTATTTATTTTTAAAAAAGGCACAGGGAAGCTACGTTGCGGTGGTGGGAAAGTAACTGAAGGCGAGATGCCACGTCAGGACCAATAACATTGCATATTATATTTACTAGCAGAACCAGTGAAAATTTCAAGATTTTCCATTTGAATTTTCGGATCTATCATAATATTTAATGAATAAATAAGCTCATTGCGAGTTCTACGAGTATAAATACCTTGAAACGCCAGATATCGTAAGATCACCGAAGTTAAGTAACGTCGAGCCTGGTCAATATCCAGACGGGTGACCGCTGGGGAATACCAGATGCTGTAAGCTTGGATGTGGTGGCGGTGTAATGGATAACTGCTTAGAGTTGAAAATCAGATTGTTAAGTTCCAATTCCAGTCGGTTTCGTTATATTCACTTACACGAAAATACCCTTGGAAAAAGTATGAATATACCTCTTCTCCCCCTCCCAGCTATGGGTTGATTAAAAGTAGTTGTAACAATAAATCATTATCATCTTCAATAAATTCTTAAAAGCTTAAAAAATATTTTTTTAGGTTTAAAGGACCTGCAAAAGGTTAATAAACCATACAAAAATCAATTGATCTACGACTATGAAAATACCTGAATTGCATCATTAATTATTTTAATTTAAAACTTTAATAAAATATTGTATTATCACTCATAAGTATGAATACAGTATTTGAAGAAGTAAGAAGGGTACAAATGGAAAGATTCAAATAGACAAGTTATTTCATTTCACTTAAGCAGACATTAACCGCATCAGAACATTATTGGCTCCTCTATTCTCTCTTTCTATATTTTCTCTATATTTCTATATTTCTTTGTTTTGTTTATTTTATTTATTTATTTTTTGTTTTTGTTTTTTTACTGAGACCAAACAGTGTCTCTGATATGTCTTTCTTCACTATAAAAATGGTCCATTATTTATGAGGTAAGGTACACGCGAAGTATGGAACAAACAGAATTATGATATTTACTTTTTTATTGCAGATGACTCGGACTGCAAATTAAAATCGTAAATTGGCAGACGACTTTTTCCCAAGAACTACTACTTTATGGAAATGAAACTCCAACGTGAGTGCTTTCCTTGAACAATACAATCTTTTCAGATCAAAGGTTCAATCGTTATATCTTCATAAACTCCTTCGTATCTCCCCTTACATTTATATTACATTCACTAGACCCTCTACCTTGAGTGGATTTTGAGCCTTATATCGGGTAAACTTTAGAATATAAAGAAATATAAATACATTAAAATAAAACTTCTGTTTTTGTCACTTTTGATGTAAAGATAGTCATTTAAATGCGGTTTTTACTTACCTTTGCGACAAACGAAATCCCCCGGACTGAAGACCTGAAGTTGAAGTTTAAGCACAAGTTCATTTAAGAGTCCTGGCTCACAGTCCTGGAAGAGACGCACTTTTTTTAGTGTTTCCAAGTGAACCTGCATAGCTATTGCGGTCTGCAGGTTGTGAGGTAAACAGGTTAAGGCGCGCGTCTCATCCAGCGTCTGACGCGTCTGCCAAGTATAATTAAACCAATTGATGACCCGGTTCTGCAATTCTTGACACACTCGGCGCGCTTCCATATACTGCTTCACATCGTCCATTCGCTGACGAAACTCATCCCGAACGACGTTGGCATTGTTGATCATCGCTCCGACATTACCGAAGATAGAAGCGAATATGAGCACACCAACCATACAGCAAATTGTAACATAGATGAAGGAAACGGTCTGCACTGGCGGTTCTGTATCACCGATTGTAGTCAGCGTCAGCACCGACCAATACAATGTAACCACATATTCATGTAGAGTTGATTGATAGATGTGATCGCTTGGCAGCAGGGCGAAATTCACCATCTCATTCGGGTAGACCCAAGTGTCTGAGCCGAGACCCAACCATGTGCTGATGGCGTAATAGATACATGCGTTCCAATGAATGATCAACATGACGTAAACAAGAAGATGGATGATACGGACGAGATTTGGGAATGACGTCCGTGTTTCGAGAATGTCAAAGAATTGGCGCATTCTGTAAATCCGTAACATTCTATTGATACGCAGTAAGGCGGTTCCAAGGCCAAGTGCGAGGTACAAGATATCAGTTGGAAATATACTCAAGGCATCGATTTTGAATGTAAAAGATTTCTTGTAGTGTATCCACAGTTTTTTCGGGTCCATCACAAATATGCCATCTTCGATGAAACCTGTTAAATAAAAAATAAAGTACAGAAGAACAAAATAAAACATTTTTCTTCACATATTTAGACATTTCACAGCTTTTAAGATTAATATATTTAACTATTGTCAATTAAATTATAAAATAGAAAGACATCCTATATTATGCGGTTCGACATTTGAAATAACTTTTTCAGAGTAAATAAGGTTTTATCGAGGAAATCATGAATATGTAGTGGTAGGGAAGGGAATACAGAAACCTCGGTTATAATCTTACATCAAGAGAACGTTGAAGATACATGGACGCGGTGGCGAATTGTCCAGAACCCCTATATCAAATAAAAAAGCAATAAAGAACAAACAAGTGTTTTAGTTATATAAATAAGCATTTATAAAGACTTATGTACACTATCACTTACTCAAGACCAATGTGAGAGGACATTTTCAACGCTAAAGATCATAAAGACAAGTTTAAGAAATTCGCTGTCTGAGGAGAATTTGGAATCATACATATTGCTATCCATTGAGAGTGAATTGTTAGATGACTTGGATGCAGAAGCACTTACTGGCAGATTCGCGCAATCCTCTGGTGAACGCAATCGATTTCTAAAGAAAAAAATGAATATTTATTTATTAATCGGTTATATTTTTATCACTTTCAACTCCATGCAATCGTCTATTGTGTTTTGAACTATTATGAAAATTGTGCAGTAAACTACTTTAAAATATCAACCAATTATTTTTTTTTAAATTAACTTATAACATTTTGTATTAAGATTTGGTATCTACTTATGTGCGTTGTGGTGCAGTAGATATCGGCTCAGAACAAGCAATTGGAGAGCCAAGTTCGAATTCCAATTAAATTCACTTACGCGCAAATACCATTGAGGAAAGTATTAATTCGTCTCTTCTTCCTCCAGCTATGGGTTAAATAGCGGAACAGATTAGGTTCTGTAGCTTTGTTTGGCAACCAGTATACCTCAGAAAGTAATGGCAACCTACTGTGGGAAAATCTTCTGCCCGGTCAGTCATGTTTCTTTCGAGACATGATCGTCCAAGCGTGTATCACGTATGGCACTTAACTGACTGATCTACTGACAGTAATATGTACAATGCATGTACACTGTAATTATTAAGAAATACACTTTTCCACAAAAAATTAATTGCACCCTTTTTTTCCATATGTATTATTTGAAAATTTTATTTATTTGATATGAAAATTAGATAACATTGTGGTTGTGGGTGAGCCACTTTGTCTCCTGGCATCTAATAATTTTAGACACAGTCTGCTACTGCAAGAAGGCTTAATTTTAAAATCAAATTTTTGGGCGTTCGATGTGTTTAAATGCACAATATAGTCATCCTAATTCAGCTTTCTACTATCTTGGCCTTTTTCTTTATCGCTATTGACTAAATATCTCACGTTGCAATAGCAATAGTTCTACTTAAAAAGGCGAAATTCTGTATGATATTAGACGTAAGTTTATTACGAAGATTAAAAAATTAGTGAACTTTCTAAATATTTCACCTTAATAAATGACTTTCACTTTTAATTAAAACTGCATTCTTTAAGTCGAAATTATGGTCTGACATATTACGATGAATGACTAATGCAATGAGCATGTTGTTTCCGATGCACAGACGTATTGCAAACTTATAAGTAGGTAAGTAAAGCACACGTCCTTAAATTGGAAAATAGATCCTTGCTATACGAAACTAAGCAGATGCGGGCTTTTCGAGAAAAATCTCTGAGGGAGAAAATTGCTTCTTTTTTTTAAGTGAAAATAGAAACCTTTTGAATCGTGACGCTCTCTGTAGCCGAATGGTAAAACACCCCGGATCAAACGGTGTTTTCTTCTACAAAGGAGAATGCAGATTCGATACCTGCTGGAGAGCACTTTCTCATTATTAAGATTAACATGTTTTATACACGGTGTATACATACGCCAGGTGTCAAGAGAACTCAACTTATGATTAAAGAGTAATATTTTATCCCCCCACACACGCACACACACACAGACACACATATAGATAGATAGATAGATAGATAGATAGATAGATAGATAGATAGATATTAGTTATCCACATACATAGATTTGGTGTCAGTCGTTACCCACCAAGCATGGAATCAGAGAAGGGAAATTTCAACGTGAGTAATGCATATATAACTGTTTTCAAAATTTTCTAGAGAGCAACAGGTAGAATGACAGGTGTTTCTGCAAAGACATCGAGGTTCTTGTCGTGAAGCATACGAAGTTTCCACCCCCATCCGTCATGGTCTTTGGCGTCATCACCAGCGAGGAGGACTTCATGCCTCCCTTCTTCTTTCAAAAGGTCCTGAGAGTCACCGCTGAGATCTACCAGGAAGTGCTGAGTAGCGTGGTGAAGCCCTGAATAGACGAGATCCCCGCTGCACGCCCCTACGTGTTGCAGCAGAACCCTGCTTCTACACACAAGGCCAAAACGACCCAGGCGTGACTGCTCAACGATGTTTTTTACCACTGGTCGCCGGACTTGTGGCCGCCCACCTCACTCGACTGCAACCCCTTTGACTATTTCTTCTGGGGGCGTGATCGAGGCCAAAACCAACGAGCACGCCCACAACATGGTCGACTCTCTGAAAGCAGCCATCGTGGAAGCGTTCACCGCTATGGACAAGAACATGGTCGCCAAACCGTGGGACTCATTTCGCGCCCGCCCTGAGGTGGTCGTCGCCGCCGCCGCCGGTTACATTGAAAAATAATGTAGTATGTAACTCTAACTGTTGCTAAATAAACTGTCGGTCTCTGCAGATACAACTTTTTTTTATTGCCTATTTCATTTTCTTTTTGTCAAGTATCGGATTTTGGTGCAACACCCTATATATATATATATATATATATATATATATATATATATATATATATATATATATAATTTATTGCATGCTATATTTATGGATAATAGTGCTCAATATCAGCGATAGAGCGTACGTAAATATTAAAGTAGACATCAAGTCGGTTTCATGTTTGGACGCAAAACTTCGCCCTCTGGTAAGATCCGAACCTTCGCCTTTCTTTGCAGGAGAAACCAAAGTATTACTACATTTATCTGTGGTTAATACAAATTATTGTTAAGTATAGTCAACACTTGTGATTAAATTTCATCAGTGGCGGCCACAATATTAATAACATAAGATATGCAGATGACACAGTAATAATAGCCATCACGGAAAGAAAACTACAAGACCTCCTACAGAAGGTAGTGAAGGAAAGCGTGAAGAAAGGACTAAACATAAACTACAAGGAAACTGAATTCATGGTCATAAGTAAAAAGTGCAGCCCAAAATGCCAACTATTGGCTGGCGATACTAAAATCAAACAAGACACGGAAATGAAACTGTAAGACCTACAGAAGGTATCTAAAAAAAGCAAGAAGAAAGAACTAAACATAAACTTCAAGGAAACTGAATTCATGGTCATAAGTAAAAAGTGCAGCCCAAAATGCCAACTACAGGCTGGCGATACTAAAATCAAACAAGACACGGAAAGGAAACTATAAGACCTACAGAAGGTAGCTAAAAAAGCGAGAAGAAAGAACTAAACATAAACTACATGAAAACTGAATGCATGGTCATAAGTAAAAAGAGGAGCCCAAAATGCCAACTATTGGCTGGCGAAACTAAAATCAAACAAGACATAGAAATGAAACTATAAGACCTACAGAAGGTAGCTAAAAAAAGCAAGAAGAAAGAACTAAACATAAACTTCAAGGAAACTGAATTCATGGTCATAAGTAAAAAGTGCAGCCCAAAATGCCAACTACAGGCTGGCGATACTAAAATCAAACAAGACACGGAAAGGAAACTATAAGACCTACAGAAGGTAGCTAAAAAAGCGAGAAGAAAGAACTAAACATAAACTACATGAAAACTGAATGCATGGTCATAAGTAAAAAGAGGAGCCCAAAATGCCAACTATTGGCTGGCGAAACTAAAATCAAACAAGACATGGAAATGAAACTATAAGACCTACAGAAGGTAGCTAAAAAAAGCAAGAAGAAAGAACTAAACATAAACTTCAAGGAAACTGAATTCATGGTCATAAGTAAAAAGTGCAGCCCAAAATGCCAACTACAGGCTGGCGATACTAAAATCAAACAAGACACGGAAAGGAAACTATAAGACCTACAGAAGGTAGCTAAAAAAAGCGAGAAGAAAGAACTAAACATAAACTTAAACTGAATTCATGGTCATAAGTAAAAAGTGCAGCCCAAAATGCCAACTTCAGGCTGGCGATACTAAAATCAAACAAGACACGGAAAGGAAACTATAAGACCTACAGAAGGTAGCTAAAAAAAGCGAGAAGAAAGAACTAAACATAAACTTCAAGGAAACTGAATTCATGGTCATAAGTAAAAAGTGCAGCCCAAAATGCCAACTACAGGCTGGCGATACTAAAATCAAACAAGACACGGAAAGGAAACTATAAGACCTACAGAAGGTAGCTAAAAAAGCGAGAAGAAAGAACTAAACATAAACTACATGAAAACTGAATGCATGGTCATAAGTAAAAAGAGGAGCCCAAAATGCCAACTATTGGCTGGCGATACTAAAATCAAACAAGACACGGAAAGGAAACTATAAGACCTACAGAAGGTAGCTAAAAAAAGCGAGAAGAAAGAACTAAACATAAACTTCAAGGAAACTGAATTCATGGTCATCAGCAAAAGAAAAGAGCTATAAATACTAATTACAGGTCGGAGATACTTAAAACAAGCGGGTATAGAAATTTAAATATCTGGGAAGTATTCTAATAAAGGATAGAGAGTGCGACACTGAGATGTAAAGGCGTATTAGGGTAGCCAATAATGCATTCCAAAAGCTAATAGGAGTATTGAGAAACAGGAAAACTTTGGTGGAAACAAAGAAAAGAAAGAACTGGAGTTATGCGATATTTGTTCCCCTATAGGCCAACGAATGCTGGACAATCCTCAAAGATGAAGAAGAGACTTCAAGGAACAGAAATGTATGTCTGCAGAAGTATGCTGAGGACTGAACATGTGAGCAACGACGAGGTTTTGGAGAGAATGGAACAAGAAATAAATTTATACTTAATATCAAGAAGAGACAGAGAAAATTTCTGGGACACGCAATGAGGAAGAAGGGCTTGGAGAATCTTAAACTGGGATAGAGGGAAAGAGGTACAGAGGAAAACAGCGCATGACATACTTGATGGGCTTAAGCAAATGGATGGCAGGGCAAGGTTTGGGAGAAATAACATGACAAAATATATTAAGAGCTAAAGGTACAGGAATATGTAAAGGGTTATGATCGTTTACGTTCTGAAGGGATACGGCATATAAACGGGGAATTTTTCATAATTAATGCTTTCCATCATTAGTACTCGATCCAGCTCGTGAAGGCAAATAAGTTGCTGACCCCTGGTGTAATGGATAATGGCTCAGAATTTTTTATCAGATAGCCGAGTTTCAATTCTAGTTGAGTTCGTAGTATTCACCTGCCCTCAAAATACTCTTGTAAAAAGATATTAATCTATCTCTACAGCTATAGCTTAATTAGTAAAACGTGTATAGCTAAATCATTATTATCTCAAAAAGCAAATTCTTACAATCTAAAAATATTTTCTGGCTTTAAATAACCGCAGAAAACGAATCAATCAATATTCCCCCGCCGTTTTCCTCTAAAAACTCCTCCAACATACTCCTGCATTATATACACACTCATACTAGACGATCACATAAATACTCCTGTTTGACATACTCGTCTCCTGATGACCCCCAAAATAAAACATATATGATTATAAATTATATGTGAGCAGAAAAGAACAAGACATCAATCTTTTATAAATTTCTGTAAGGATAAATTTCGTTTGCGTACCCCGCCCTCACTTTATATCAGGAGAGCATCCCATATTGTTAATATATAAAGTACTTACCTGGCATTCCAACTAAAGTAAGGTGTGATACAAAATCTTTTTTAACATTAGGAGCTTATGCCTGAATCCCCCAACCACTGTCACACTGGCGTCGACATTTCAGTGATCCCACCTTTCTTAATGTAATGAAGAAAGTGCAGCTGAAAATACTGGGATCGGGTACATGCCTCACTATCTCAACTGAAGAGAGAACAGATCTTACGACGAGTATTTATCCCCCACACACATACACACACATCTGAGGGATGTTGTGACACAAGGTCGGTTTTTAACGTGGAGACCTGAGCGCGTACACTCAGGCAGCTGGTCAAAATTTATCCAGCCTTCGCATACACGATGACTGGGTACTAAGTTTGTCTTAGCTGGTCTAAGATTGTCTTAACTGATCATAGCTGGTCACACTTCTTAGCCAATAGACCGAGAGGCGATTGTATTTACTTGCTGACCCACGCTGACAGGATGTGACACAAGGTCAGTTTAATGTGCGGAGCCTGAATGCGTGCACCTGTGGTAGGTTCAAACGTAGCCCAGCCCCAACGATTGTCAGTTGCGTAGACATCGGTATTACTACCAATCCACTCTCTCTAGTGAGGGGCGTACTGCCGCGGGCAGCTGTTTCCCGAGACCGACAACCTATCAATAACATTTTTAGTTCTGCTTTTACTTTTCCCACATAAGTAGTAACATTTAATTTACATCATTTTTAAAAGTATATTTTAATAAATAGTTCATTTATGCTATGTAATTTTAATTCAAATTTTAAAAATTGCCATATATAAATAATGTAGATAAAGTTTCTTTTTAATTTATCGTGTTTGCATGGAAATATTTATATCTGCCTTGTTAAAAGTTAGTCATATCAGTGTTTACATTTAAAGAAAATGTAAAATAAATATTTGGGCTTCTAAAGATTTTTTTTTTGTTTTTTTTTTTTGTTTTTTGTCTTTTTAATAAGCGGACATGAATAATTTTATAAAACATTAATTTTCTTTATAGAATACTATAATTTTAAGTTTGGCAATGTTAGAATTTTATTTCATGCAACGTTCATAGTTGCATTGTTGTCGTCTTTCATTTCACATTACTACAAATTAGTCTAACAGAACCGAAAAATATTTTTATGGAATTATCTGAATAACAAAAATAATTTGTTTAATTAGAGTGTACTAAAATTGTACCGAATTATAAAGTTGTCACACCTGAAATGACACATTTTTTGGTTGCTTGTTGACTAGGTCGTCTTATAAGTAACTTCCTTAGTGTATAAAAAATCTTGACTTATTCCTGACTCTTTTTCTTTCCAGATAATTTTTCTTTCAATATATTGTTGCTCATAAGCCCACTGAAAATGATTACAAGGAGACAATGTCGAGTAATCTTACAGTATGAATACAAATCAGGTAAAAGTATCATTCTTGCGTCAAATCATCGCACGCAATGAGAAATGGATACTCTTTGACAATAGTAAGAGAGTAGGCCAGTGGTTAAATGCAAATGAATCCGCGAAACAATACTCAAAACCTCTACTGCACCCTAAAAAGTTAATGGTTACTGTATGGTGGTCTCTCAAAGGGGTTGTTCATTATTCATTCACGCCTCAAGGAAAAGCAATAACAGTATTGAGTGTTTGCACGAAAAGTTTAAAAACAAGCAACCTAGACTTGTGAATAGGGATGGCCTAATTTAGTTGCACAGCTTCACGCTTCTCAATCAATTGTCCAAAAACTGCATAGCCTGAATTATTAGATTTTGTCACATTCTCCATATTTGTCTGATATTTCTCCTGTGGATTATCACTTATTTAAACATTTTTGCAATAAAACATTCTCCAATTAGGAAGAGTTAATCGAAACATTTGAACTGTTTATCACATCAAAGGATGAGAATTTTTTTTAAAGATGAAATCAAGAATTTAAAGGAACATTGAAAAACAGTCATTCATCAACAGGGTACCTATTTTAACTAAATAAATTAGCTATTTAACATTTCAGGAGTGTGTCATTTCATATGTGACAACCTAATATTTAAATTGGTGAAAAAAGAAGTTTGCTGAATGAATTATTATTATTACTATTATTATTAATACAAATATTAGAACATTATTCAAATATTTTACTCGTGGTCAGTTCTGTGTAGCTATGTCTAGAGCAGTGTTTCTCAACCTTTTCCACTTCAGGGCGCAATTGTCGAATAACTAAAACTCTGGCGCGAGCATTGAATTTTAATAGGGTAAAATAAGTCCTGAAATCTGAAAATAGGAAAATAATAAAGAAGTCACCCGAAATAAGCATTTATTTTTAAAGACATAACATTTCATATTTATGTCTGCTAGTGTGAAACCCGTGCTTGGGTGATTTGGCAAAAAAGAAAATGACCTTTAATGGTTATCATTTTTGGTTTAGGTTTCCCCAAAGATTAACGGCCCAATTTTTATTTAAAGTGATTTATGAAGAATCTGTTTCTTTTAAAGAGGTTGATATCGACTAATTTAAATCCCTTAAGGAAGGTAAAAGCGAAAAGATTATCCACCTTTTATTAAAGATTAAGGAATTTAGCATCCAGTTTTAAATATCAAATGATAAAAACTTGACTTCAACATGAAAGCCATGAGCTTGGTGTCTCTAGCTTTGCGAAAATAAAATTGTTTTTTTTTTATATGAAAATAAATCATAAATTACTCTTCTGTTAACTTGGGGCGCCGCTGGCTAACTTTTAGAGCACGTTAACCCCCACGCCTCCAGCGCACCGGTTGAGAAACGCTGGTCTAGAGTATGGAATTAAAGTGGATTTATTTAGCACAATGAGAAAAGTTAGCAAATAGATTTTTGGTTGTAATGTTGCTTATACAGAAATGTTATCGAAGGAAGAGAGCTTATATGACATCTTACTTTTCTCTGTTCGTAATATTTAGCTAGTTATTAAAATATGAAAACATTAGGTATCATCGTATCCTAACTACCACTGAAGATATGACATACAATGAAGAAGTAATGGTAGCCTGTTGTAAAACAATGGTTAGCTATCATTGCTAATAAGCTATTCGAACTTATTAACAAAGGCTGAATTAGTTTTGGCACTAGACTCCGCGAGTTCCTACTCTGGACATTGGAAATAATAAGTTTTAAGTTAATGTTATCTGTGACCCCTAATTATCCTCAGAGATCCCAAGGTATTTTTCCTTGCATACAGTTTTGTCATTCTTTAATTCTAACCTGAAGAATCCAAAAAGAGCAGACGCTCTCGGCGAAACGTGTCCTTTTTTTCAAATTTTTCTCAACACTTTCACTTTCACTTCAGATAATATTATACATCCTACAAATACACATATTTAATCAGGGCCGGTGCAAGGGTCTCATGGGCCCACACGAATCTATAATACAGGGCCCCTGAATATATGATCTATTACATCTCAATTTTCATAAGGTAATATCCATATAAATTACAAATTTTATTCTGACCTTATTACGTACAGTAATGAATCATGTGCAATATGGGTGGATAATTCAATTAGAAAAATGAAAATAAGTACAATGTATCTAAATCCAAATTAGAAATATGTCATTATACATCCTTCCATGTTAAATAAATAGAAAATGCTGTGCGTCAGTTTGTAATATCAACTTGAAATATTTCCTGTTAAAACGTTGAAAAACTTAACAAATTCAATCTTATGTATAAAAAATAGTATAGTGTTTTTCTAGACATAGTATGAGAAAAACAAATTCACGGATTTGGACGAGAAAAAAATACTAGAATGACATCAAAATCCGCGAAATTTATCTTTTAATAGTTTGTGTTTAGGTTAATTTTAACATACATAAATGTATGTTAAATAAATAAACGCACAAGGATGTGTGTTGTGGTGCAGTGGATATCGGCTCGGAATGAGAAATCGGGGAGCCTAGTTCGAATTCCAGTTGAATTCATTGCATGCACTTACGCGCAAATACCCTTGGGAAAGGTATTAATCCGTCTCTTCCCTCCAGTTATGGGTTAAATAACAGGAGAGATTGGGTTCTATAGCCTTGGCTGGCAACCAGTCTACCGCAGAAAGCAATGGCAACCTACTGCGGGATAATCTTCTGCCCAGTCAGTCATGTCTCTTTCGAGACATGATCGCCCAAGAGTGTTTCACGTATGGCACTTAACTGACTGAAATGTAGGTAGAAAAAAAAGCAAATGTTAATAAGATAGCGAGAATCAAAATGCACTACCCGGGGACCCCAATTACCCCATCCCACCTCAATCAGATGAGTTCGGAGGTAGTATGTACCGGCCCTATATTTAATCATCATAATTTCGACGTATCAAAACGAAAAATAGGCGTGAGATGAAGAATTACGATTTACCAATTCTTGATGATATTAGCATGTCAAATAAATAAAGCGCATCACTTGTATAGTCCATCCCGATCCAAAATAAAAAAGATTCGGCTTGTAAACTGGAGAATGTTTGTCGAGCCACCATGAAAAAAGAGTTGTAGAGTACAAGCACAGATATAAGTGCTGACCAAATTTCGTAGAAGAGCATGGAATTGTCGATGATGACTTCTTGCCAAAAACTAGAAAACAAAAGAAGAAAGAATATAATTAAAAAAAGATGCAAAAAGAAGTAAGAACGAATGTTACTCATTTATTCAATAAGATCTGTGATTTGTCAAAATGAAGAAAAAAACATTTGTAGAACTGCAAAAAAGTCAAATGAATTCGAATACGTCCTGGGTATGACGATAAACTACATCCAGCAGCAAGGGCGTTGATCGAAATTTTTGAGGAGCGTGTAACCACCTCTTAATTGCTGTTGTTCCCAGGTCCAGGTTGACCCGGGGTGGTAGCACCTGTTAGCTTGCCAGTTATTGGTAAATAGTTAACCCCCAAACTGGGGTCAAAACACTATGAATGTATAAAAATAGATTTGTACAGTAAAAATACCAGCAATACATTTTTTTAAAAATGAATACATATTATATACTCATACGAACCTATCTTAAAAATCTTGTCGGCATTAAGTAACCTACTTGGGTTGGTATGGTCAACTGAAACCAATAATATCTTTCCACGAGTCGATCCTTGTCAACAAAAAAATAATGTAGCCCTATGCTCTATGGTCTTAGGGTGCCTTCAGACCACCATGGTTACCATCTAGTTGACTCCTCACTCATTAACCTGTGGCTCGTTTGTTGCTGATATTATGATGGTGGGCACGTAGGGATTCATTATTTGTTGAAGGCTACAGTTTTGCTGTCTAGTACGAGAAAGCGGTTGACATAATTATTCTGTGTTTGAGTTGTATTCTCGTGTAGTCCGCGTAAGTTTCTTTGAATATATATATAATGCGGCGGCATTATTGAAAAAATAAGCTATCTTTCAAGTTTATTATACAAAATTCGTATTTTTTGTTTGGCGAAAATTTTCCACGTGGTACGACCTGTTGCCATGTGGATAACATTATATATATATATATATATATATATATATATATATATATATATATATATTCTAAAAGCAACTAATTCCTTGAAATAAATTCTTATTCTCACCCATAGTGGTGCACACAGATATATAATGTAAATGTGTAAACGGAGCACAAGCATACGCAAACAAAAAATTTAAGCAAAACTTAAGCGCTTCCTTTTAAATTTATGAATGAAATTTGAATGTAAAATGAAAGTTGAGGGACTTCAGGTAGATGACAGAACGGGGGTTGCGAGATGTTACAGGAGAAAGCGTGCTAAGAGCCACCAGGGATAGGGAGACGCGGAAAGTCATGATCGCCTACGTCCTGAAAGGACAAGGCGCATAGAAGAAGAAGAAAAAGAAGAAGAAGAAGAATCCCTAAGTCTCTTTACACCGTTATGTAAAACCAAAAATACCACCTTGTTAACATTAATTTCATTTCCTTCAGTCAGTTAAGTGCCATAAGTGATACACACTTGGGCGATCATGTCCCTTCCAAGACATTATTGACTAGGCTGAAGATTTTCCCACAGTAGGTTGCCATTTCTTTTTGCAGTTTACAGGTTGCCAACAAAGACTACAGAACTAATTTTTCCTGTTATTTAACCCATAACTGGAGGAAGAACAGATAGATTCATATCTTTCCCAAAGCTGTTTGCGCGAAAGTGAATGCAACGAATTCAACAGGAATTCGATCTCGGCTCTCTGATTTCTCACTCCGAGTCGATATCTATTGCGCCACAATGCACATCTAATCTAGTACTAACCTCATACACACACATACGCACACACGTGTATCATCCACATAATTTCTAACTTGTAATCTCTTTTTTGTATGCATACTTGTTTTTCTCTCTCTTTACAGCGTATTATCAAAACAAAAACATCATCTTGTTAAAATTGATTTAATTTCATTACACCAGCCATTTTATGTGTGCAATGAGGAAGGAGGGCTTGGAGAACCTGTTACTAACAGG